>PVIU01023185.1:0-27897 GCA_004026605.1 Ondatra zibethicus | reverse complement strand
TATACACAAAGGGTAAAGAAGTGGAGAGGGAAATCAGAGAAATATCACGTTTCAAGACAGCCAAAAGTAGCATAAAGTATCTTGGGGTAACACTAACTAAGGAAGTGCAAGATTTATTTGACAAGAACTTTAAGGCTTTGAAGAAAGAAATCGAAGAGGACACCAGAAAATGGAAGGATCCCCATGCTTTTGGATTGGTAGAATCAACATAGTAAAAAATGGCAATTCTACCAATGGTAATGATAGATTCAACACAATCCCCATCAAAATCCCAACAAAATTCTTCACAGACCTTGAGAGAACAATAATCAACTTTATATGGAAAAACAAAAAACCCAGGATAGCCAAAACAATCCTATGCAATAAAGGAACTTCCGGACGCATTGCTATCCCTGACTTCAAACTTTATTACAGACTCCAGTAATGAAAACAGCTTGTTATTAGCATAAAAACAGAGACGTTGACCAATGAAATCGAATTGAAGACCCGGATATTAATCCACAAACCTATGAACACCTGATTTTTGACAAAGGAGGTAAATTTATACAGTGGAAGAAAGAAAGCATCTTTAACAAATAGCGCTGGCATAACTGGATGTCAACGTGTAGGAGAATGAAATTAGACCCTTATCTGTCACCCTGCACAAAACTCAAGTCCAAATGGATTAAAGACCTCAACATAAATCTAACCACACTGAACCTGATAGAAGAGAAAGTGGGAAGTAGACTGCAATACATGGGCACAGGAGACCACTTCCTATGTAAAACCCCAGTAGCACAGACAATGAGAGCATCAATAAATAAATGGGGCCTCCTGAAGCTGAGAAGCTTCTGTAAAGCAAAGGACAGTGTCATTAAGACAAAAAGGCATCCTACTGAATGGGAGAAGATCTGTACCAACCCCACATCAGACAAAGGTCTGATCTCCAAAATATATAAAGAACTCAAGAAACTAGACATTAAAATTCTAAATAACCCAATTAAAAAATGTGGTACTGAACTGAACAGAGAATTCTCAACAGAAGAAGTTCAAATGGCCAAAAGATACTTAAAGTCATGTTCAACTTCTTTAGCAATCAGGGAAATGCAAATCAAAACAACTTTGAGATACTATCTTACATCTGTCAGAATGGCTAAAATCAAAAACACCCATGATAACCTGTGCTGGAGAGGATGTGGAGTAAGGGGAATACTCATCCATTGCTGGTAGGAATGTAAACTTGTGCAACTGCTTTGTGTGCTTTTTCAGGAAATACCACTCTTGGGAATATACCCAAGAGATGCCCAATCATACTACAAAAGCATTTGTTTAACTATGTTCATAGCAGCATTATTTGTAATAGCCAGAACCTAGAAACAACCTAGATGCCCCTCAATGGAAGAATGGATAAAGAAAGTGTGGATTATATACACATTAAAGTACTACTCAGTGGTAAAAAACAATGACATCTTGAATTTTGCATGCAAATGGATCAAAATAGAAAACACTATCCTGAGTGAGACAACCCAGACCCTAAAGATGAATATGGTCTGTACTCACTCATTAGTGGACTCTAGGCATAAACAAAGGACATTGAGCCTATAGTTCACGAACCTAGTGAAGCTAAATAATAAGGTGAACCCCCCCAAAAAAACATATATAGATCCTCCTGGAAATTGGAAGTAGACAGGATCATCAGGCAAAAGTTGAGAGCATGGAGGTAGAGTTGGGGTAGGGGGAAGGGGAGAGGGGGAAGGAGAAGGGAGAAGGGAAGGACTGGGGGGAGCTTGGGGGAATGGGATGGTTGAGATGGAGGAAGGGTGGATATGGGAGCAGGGAAGTAGATATCTTAATTAAGGGAGCCATTTTAGGGTTGGCAAGAGACTTGGCTCTAGAGGGGATCCCAGGTGTTCATGTGTTGTACCCAGCTAGGTCCTTGGGCAGTAGAGGAGAGGGTGCCTGAACTGGCCTTTTCCCATAGTCACACTGATGAATATCTCGAATATCACCATAGAACCTTAGTCCAGCGATGGATGGAGATAGAGACAGAGACCCATATCAGAGCAATGGACTGAGCTCCCAAGGTCCAGTTGAAAAGGAAAAGGAGGGAGAAGATGAGCAAGGAAGTCAGGGCGAGGGGTTGGTCCACCCACTGAGACAGTGTGCCTGATCTAATGGGAGCTCACCAAAGCCAGCTGGACTGGGACTGAATGAGCATGTGATCAAACTGGACTCTTTGAATGTGGCTGACAATTGGGGCAGACTGAGATGTCAATGATAATGGCACTGGGATTTGATTCTACTGCATGTACTGGCTTTTTGGGATCCTAGTCTGTTTGGATGCACACCTTCCTAGGCCTGGATGGAGGGGGGAGGGCCTTGGACTTCCCACAGGGCAGGGTACCCTGCCCTCTTTTAGGACTGGAGGTGCAGGGAGGAGAGTGAGTTGGGGAGTGGGAGGGAAATGGGAGGAGGGGAGGAAGTGGAAATTTTGAATGGTATTATTTACAAAACAATAAAAATTTAAAAAAAAGAATAAAGAAAAAAACAAAATTACCATCAGAAATATTTTGAATGTGAAAACTTAAATTTGAAACATTAAAACAAACTGAGAAATGGATCTTGTTATAGAGACTGGAGAGGTGACCCAGTGTTTAAGAGCACTTGGTGCTCTTACACAGGACCCAGGTTCAGTTCCCAGTGCCTACATCCCAGTTTACAACCAGTTTTAATCCAGTTCCCTTCGATCTGGTGCCCTCTGTGGTGTCCAAGAGCTCTAGGCACACACATAGTGTCTATACACACATACTGACAAACACTTATATAAGGAAATAGAAATCAATAACTCTTTAAAAGAACCCTGAAATAATTAGTGCTTTCCGCTTTTAAAGAAAAGTAGTTTTATTTTCCATCTCTTCTTTATTTTCCATTTCTTTCTGATATTTTTCTAACAGGAGGAATTATTTGGATTTTCTTGCTGATGTCATCCTCCATTATATAAAATGCATCTAATCTTCAGAGGAACACAAAAGACAACCACATCAAATCTACCTGTGTTAACGACATCTGCTTTAAGTACTAAAATGCGCATATGTTTAACATACAACACTCATTTGCATTCAGTGTGCTAAGAACTGTTTTGTTTTATGTATCTGAGAGACATCTGGCCAATGGCAATTTCCTCATCTTTCCATATTAAGGACAGCTTGGAGATGTTTAAGACAATGTCTTCTTGCCTTCCACCTGCAGTAGTAATATACTCAATGTGAGCTTAATTGCTTTGATTAGTTGGATACATGGCCAATCTCATTTATCTGAATGAGAGCTGCTAGCTTGGGAAAGTGGGGATGGGTCTCTTGAGAAGCACCTCCCCCTGCTGTTTGACTAACCTAATTTTCCCTTTTCTGGTTTTCACAGTTTAGAGAGACACTATATAAATTCAAGAAATCACAAGAATTCTCCAGTTCCACCATGGCATTTGCACAAAGATTAACACCTGCTCCTCTCTTTGGGGAAATCATAGGGATTGTCTCCCTCATGATTTGAAGTAGACTTCATTTTGTCTTAAGAAATCTGCATATGAGAAGTGAGCTGGATGGCCACCTTCAGTCCGGCGCCTATGAAATTACATTTTAAACATCTTTCACAACATTTCCACAGCATCTTGGAAACATTTGCTGGATGATGAGGCCCACTCTCTGAAATTAGCAGGTGGAGTCTTCTTATAGTATAAATAAACATCAGGTTCTTACCCCATCCTGAAGATACCTAATTATCTATCCAAATGTAAGCATTCTCTTTCAGTTCAAGTCTTCCTGGGCCTTGAGCTTGGTTATTTTGGTTGATTATAGTGAAGGTTAAGTCTTGAATTGTATTCCTTTCTGATCCCATTTATTTCATTTGACCATGGGATTCCTAAGTACAGAAGATGTTCTAATACAGGATGGGAGGGAGGCGTCACCTCTGGGAAGAGAGTGTGGCATGATCAATATAAAGCTACTGTAATTCCACAGTGGAGACTTGAACTTGTGTCTTCCTGAGATGGGGGCAGAGCTGACGTTGGTCCACTAGTCACTGAACTGACACTGAAAGAGACAGATATGGCACCTTTCTCTGTGAGTGTCAGCTGGGAGAAGTAAGCTTTACAAAGGGGGTCATGCAAAGATAATGCCAGCATTCTGAAGCTACTAACAGAGATGAACCATAGTGCACTCTCAGGAATACACATATATCCCCAAGGAAATTTCTGTTCTTTCATTTAAAAAGAAATCATTTTTTTTTATTTTTCCCTGAGATTTGTGTTGCCTGGATAGAGAATCACATTTGCTACCAAGAGAAATCCAGACTGGCCTATAGTCCCTGTAGTTTTTACTTTTTGATGCTTTTTTAAAAATCTTTATCTTTACCTAAGACATTGTACTTATTTTCAATTATCCAATTCCCTTACACTTCCCTGAGGGGCTCTGTTTTCAGATTCTCATACCTGCACTAATCTATCTGTCTTGGGACTGACCCATCTGTGATAGAGCAAATCTGATGAACTCCTTTTACATGCAAGTGATATGGAGGGAACTTGTGTCTCCAATCCAGGTAGGGCATTTGCATTTAATAGGGGTTCAGAACTTCTAACTGCAAAGCTTTATCTTGCTGAAGAGAAATCTGAAATTCAGGTAAGCTAAGTGGATGGTTCACTCTGCAATACTGCCTTTTAGTTTTTCATAGTATTTGAGTATAGGTTTTCTATTTATAACTCATTCTACTTTACTACATCAGTGTTTCTCATGTTTGAGTTTTCTCCATGCACCCATGCAAGATTTTGATGTATGTACACATATCTGTAGTATTAACTACCTAACAGATTCTAATTATCTTTTTCTTAATAGTGTGAACACCATATGTTTGAAAATTAATTATAGATTAACAATGTCACCAATTACTGATATATACATATATAGCAGCATCTATGTTCCAACATGCACCAGATAAAGTGCTATTCAAATGGAAAAACTTTGGTTAGGTTTCTCCTAGGTCAAAATCATTGTGGCAAATGTAAGTTGGGACTTCTCAAAGAAGCCATGTCAATGTGGAAAAGATTTTGGCAAACTCATTGTGGAGAGTTTCAATGTTGCAAATAAGAGAGCTAAAATACTCTGTTTTATGTCTACTTTCCTTAATATCATGATTTATAATTTGTTTATGTGTATGTCAGTGTATATGTACATGACTGAAGAGGCCAGAAAGGGGTATTAAAGCCCCTGGAACTACAGTTACTCAGGGTTACGAACTGCCCAATATGACTGCCAGACACCAAATTTGAGTTCTATGTAAAAGCAATAAAGGCTTTTAACTGTTGATCTATTTCTCTAGGCCCCATAATATCCATTTTTAATCCACCTCTGTTTTTTAATCTAGTACCATGTACTTTACCTAGTGCTCGGTAACGTTTGGATAAAACATGAGTTGTCATATATAGCTAAGCTTAAGAGGCTCTGCCTTCACCAACTCGAGAGCTAAGAATGCCATCATACATTGTATAAAGCCTACCATTTTTTACAACCACTTATGTGATGTCCTCATCAATATATTTGGTAAGAACTTTGACACCTGACCATTTTTTTTTGTTCTGTGAATATAAAGTTCTTTTAACCACTCCTATCGTGGTAAAGCCAGAGTCTAGGATTCAGCCCTGGTCACTCATATTTGACTCAGAGTAAAGTTCTAATTCTGGAATAAGAGGTGAGCTGTATTTTGACAGAGACTACCAATTGGGTTCAACTTCACTTGAGAAACATAGGGAACTCAGAATTACACCTGGGATTTTTTCTGTGGCTTGTTTCTTAAAGAATGATGACAGCTGGGAGGAGGAAAATAGATGCTTCCTCATTAAAGTCACTTCAGAGGTTGTGGTAAGCAACTTGTGAGGTTTGAACAAGATATGAGTTAGGACAATTGCCATTGATAAAAGGTTCAGTTATGTACCTTTAAGTAAGACATTGCTTTCACCATTCTTCTGTTGGAAGTTTCTTGGAAGATAAAATCATTTAATTCACTTAAATCTATAAATACAAATACATAAATACATGCCTTACATTGTTGACTGAGGTTTCTGTCCCACCAGGTCCCACACCTGTTTTGTCCCAAAGAAACACACAGAGGTCTACATTAATTATAAACTAGTTGGCGTATTAGCTCAGGTTTCTTATAACTCTTATAACTTATAATAGCCCATAATTCTTGTCTGTGTTATCCATGTGGCTTAGTACCTTTCATCAGCAAGACATTCTCATCTTGCTTCCTCTGTGTCTGGGGAACGATTAAGACTGAATCTTTCCTCTTCCCAGAATTCTCCTGTTCTCGTTGCCCCACCTCTATTTGCTGCCTCGTCACCCCACCTATACTCCTGCCTGGCTACTAGTCAATCAGCATTTTATTAAACAAGTACAAGAAACAAAATATTTATAGGGTAAAACCATTGTTCTACAGAACTACATCTTTCAAGCTTTCTTTCTGTGCACCGTACCATATCCAAGGAATGAAGGCTGCCTTCTTCTGAGGATTTGAAGGAGCTGCAGAGGACTGAACTGTAAGTGAGCTGCCAATGAAGGATGTGAGCTGGGGGTGGGGTAGAAACAGTACAACAGACCTAGGGACCTAGGGAGGGACCTAGGGAGGTGGCCCAGTGGACTGTGCACCCAGGGGACTGGATTTTAAATCCCCAGAATCATGTAAATACCAGGGCAGCTGTGGGCATTTGTAATTCTCATTCTTGGGAGGTAGAGACAATGCATTTCCAGAGCAAGCTGGCTAGATCATCTGCTCTTGGTCAACCGAGAAACCCTGTTTCAATAAATATATAGAAAGCGATGGAGGAGGACTTTCACTGTTAATGCAAGTACTCACACACAAAAAAATGTAAAAAATATATCAGTCGGAAGCAGGGCTCCCTCACTGATGGTAGTGGCTTTCTATTTTCAAAGGAAGAGTCTGGCTTGAACTATGGTAGAACCTTAGAAGCAGCATCTCATTACCTTATTTAGCTCCATGTGTTATATGTAACCTGACCCAGTGAGAGATTAGTTATTCCCTCTGAATTCCTGTTACTATGTTCTGACCGGCATCTGTTAATGGTATTGCAACTTTCTGGTACACCTGGGACTGTAATACAGTCACATTTATTAAAGAGCAAGAGAAAAACTTTTCTTTAGTTTTTCTTATTATTTTAAGGGGATGCCTCATAATTATCATATTTCACTCCTTTTTGTAGCATAAACTTAGAGTGCCTACTTTGAACTAGACACTATCATAAGCACTTTAAAAATATTTAATCTTTCTTTCTCTGCCTCCCCCTCTTCTCTCTCTCTTTTGTTCTTCTTCCTTTTAAGGCAGGGTCTCTCTATGTAGCTCTGACTGTCCTGGAACTTATTGTATAGACCAGAGTGGCCTCAAACTCACAGAGGCCCACCTACTTCTGCCTTCTGAGTTCTGAGATTAAAGGCATTTGCCACTATACGTGACTTTTTCTTATTTTTAGCTAGATGGATTTGTACATCTTTGTGTGGGTCTGTGCACATGTGTACTGGTACTGAAGTGGCCAGAAGGAAATGTTGGATACCCTGGAACTGGAGTTACAAGCATTTGCAGTCAACCAATGTTGGTACTGGACACTGAACTCCAGTCATTTGTAGGAGATGTAAGTACTCTTAACCACTGGGCCATCTCCCCAGTCCCTCTTTAAAGCACTTTATCAGCACTCTCACACTAGCCTCTGATTGTGAGAGCTTTGACATACTATCTGCACTGCCTGCCAAACTGGTTGGAATTCAGTATTTCCTTCTGTGGGTTCTGCTTAGCATCTCAAGTTCTCCTCTTGTCATTCCTCATGATCTTCATTACCCAACCAGTTTTCTCCAAGAACACTTCTTGATAAACCTGCATTTTCACAAGAAAAACTGTTTTAGAGTTTACTTTGGAGAACTGTACCTGAATCTATCCAATCTTATAGTCTTAGAAACTGAAGTCCAGACAGGTGAAATAACTGTCCCAGGGCCACATAGTCAGTAATTGGTTCACCTGAGATTTTTAGTCTAGAAGTGTGGCTTATTTTAACTTTGAAGATGAAAAGGAAGAGCAGCTTGGGTAGCCTGATGGAGAATCAGAAGGAACAATCCTTAAGAGGGATGGTAAGATGCTAAGAGTGTGTGAGAGGTGCTGATGCCAGAGAAGGTGACTTGGAGATGACTCTCTCAGATCAATAAAAAGGCTACCATTAAATGATAGAAGTTGATAATACAGTTGTGGCTTCTAGTACTTGAGTGAAGAGGAAATGGCATTGCTCTTCAGTTGGCATAAGATGCAAATACCTAATCCCACCAAGTTCTGGGATGTGCAGTACAACAGTGAGCCTGTTGGCAACAGTGCTGTATGGTGCATTTGAATTTTGTGTCTGTGTGTGAGAGTGTGTATTTCTCTGTGCGCATGTGCACATGTGTATGCAGATGGATGTCCGGATATTTTCACGTGAATATGGAGGCAAGAGGACAGCTTCTGTTTTTTCTCAGACTGCCTCATTTTTTAATTATTATTTTTGTTATTGTTATTATTATCATTTTTGTGTGTATGTGTCTCCACAGAGGCCAGAATATGACATTTGATTTCTTGCAGCTAGAGTTAAAGGCATTTGTGAATAAGATCACTCTACTCCTCAAAGTTGTTTAAGGAGTTCTCAACCACAGATCCATTTCTCTAGTTTCTTTTTCAAACATGGGTTCAGGGGCTTAAGTACGTGTCCTTGTGCTTGCAAAGCAAGTACTTTACCGACTCCTCAGAACTAATACACCATTTTTGAAGATGGTAGATCTTACATTTAATATTACTATGGGTAAAAAGAACAAAATACGGGAAACAGCATTAAGCTGAAAAGTTCTACAGTTGAACAGGCTTAGGTATGACTTTGGTTTCGTGCCCTATCTACGTTGACCTTGTTCATGTCATTGTAACTTTTACAGTGTCTGGTTTCCCACCTGTAAAATGGAAGTAGCAATTTCTTCTTCACACAGTTTCATAAAATAGTTACCAATATACCTGACATGTAGCACTATATGCATAATAGTCATTATCAGTTCTGAACCTTTGAAAAGGTTGGTGTGCTTATTTTATGGACAAAAAGGGCGAAGCAGCAAAATCTGATACTGGGTCCATAACAGAGCAGATTATTACTTTCAATTTACTATTTATATTAATTCTTTGAGACATTCAGACATTCTCTCAATGTATTTATTTATTGTATTCACTTCCCACTCCTCCCTTAATTACTCCCAAATCCACTCCATCTCCACAGTACCTTTTCTCCAAGTTTCATGTCCTATTTATTTATTTATTTTAAATAATCCACTGGATCTAATTTGTGTTGTACATTTACACATGAATATGGAATCATCTGCTTGAGCATGGTTGACCAATAGAAGCAATACCCATACAGAAAACTGACTACCCCTCCCCCAGAAGATATTAACTGCTAGTAGATCCTAAATTAGGGGTGGCGGTGATAGCTTGTAAATCAAATCCATCCTTATTGCTAGAATGGTGATTGGCTTGCTCTTGTGCAGGTCTTACATTGGTAAACACAGCTGCTTTGAGTTCATGAGTGCATTGCTACTGTTGTATTCAGAAGATGCTCTTTGAAAGCATCCTCCATTAATCCTGGCTCTTATACTATTTCTATTCCCTTGTTGGAAATAGTCCTAGAGCCTTGGAGAAAAGGATAGTGTTATAGATCCCTCATTTATACTGAAAACAACACAGACATTTTGACAATTTATGAGTTTTCCTTAATAGTTGTGCACTTCACAAAGAAACTTCTTTGATGAGATGTGAGAACTGCCTTAATCTATGTGTATAGAGATGAATGTTTAGGGGACAATTTACTACTATGTACAATTAGCAATGTAAGAGTATGTTTACTCCTGTGGTCTGTGAACTTCTAATTCATTGGTTCTTGGCTAGATTTATAACACTAGGCATATTTTTACTCCTGTGTGGGCCTTAAATATGATATAGCGGGTTGGTTACCTTCTATATTATATGTGTTGCTATTGCTATGAGGATCACTTTTGTAGCTTACATGGTTTGCAGCTGAGTGGGACAGTTAATATCTTTTATTCTAAGCAGTCTGTCTTGCACTTTCTATGAAAGCTAGCCAGCAGGGATGATACTTCTTTATCAGTGTTAGTTGTTCTGTGACTAGTGTGTGGTATCTTCATCAATAGGCACTTACCATGAAATTCTGATAGATAACCAAGAACAAAGGCAATAGTCTGTCCTGTTGTGGGTGTCTCTGGGCCATCCTTGACCAAATTCCTGAGGGGTGGTTTCCAAGACCTGGTGCTGGGTTATTCATTTGGCAACCTATGGCTTCTTTGAGGAATATTTTCCCCATTTAAAGTAATCCAATTAAAGTTATATTTTGAGGTTTATAAAATAGTAGTTTCAATATGATCTTTTCAAACATTGCTGTGGGATAATGCTCTTGTACACGGTAAAGATGTATCACTCCTATTAGTTTAATAAAACCCTGATTGTCCAGTAGTCAGGCAGGAAGTATAGATGGGGCAACCAGATTGGGAGAATGCTGGGAAAAGGAAAGACAGAACCCCCCAATCATAAGCTAGATGCAGAGGAAGCAAGATAAGAATGCCTTACTGAGAAAAGGTACCAAGCCATGTGGCTCAACACAGATAAAAATTATGAGTTAATTTAATTTGTAAGAGCTAGTTAGTAATAAGCCTGAGCTAAGAGGCCAAACAGTTTATAATGAATATAAGCCTCTGTGTGTTTCTTTGATATTGAACAGCTGTGGGACCAGGCAGGTCAGAAATTTCCATCTACAAAACATCCTTAATGTTAGTTGCTCTTCCCTCAACTCCTCTTGTGCACTACCCTCCCAGCCAAATTATTTTTTAATATTTAATTATCTAAAGCTATAACTCCAATATTCATTTACTTTTATCATATCATGGTGATTGTGGGGTAGCCTGGGAATCTAACCATCATGTATATGAATATGGCTTATTTTGTTTAGTTATATTATGTCGCTCAGCCTCCTGTGGAGATATTATGTCACCCAAACTGATCTCAAACTTGCAGCCTTGCCCCAGCCACTAAAATTCTGGGATCACAATATAATATACCATCATATCTGGTTCATACTAATGTCTGTATTTGGAAGAGCCATCCAATAGTCTAATTTATAGAATTATGTGCTGGGGAAATCCCATTTACTCTAGAAATTCAAGACTCACTATTATTAAACCATTTAATCATCTCAGCTTTTAAATAACAAAATTTTGAGACAGGTTCTCTGTGTATCGTTGTCCTGAAACTCCCTCTGTAAACCAGGCTGTCTTTGAATTCACAGAGATCCACCTGCCTCTGCCTCCAAGTGCTGAGATTAAAGGTGTGTGCTACTACACCTTGAACTCACAGAGATCTGTCTGTCTCTGCCTCCCAGGCATTGGGATTAAAAGTGTGTGCTATCATACCTTGAAGTCACAGAGGTCAGTCTACCTCTGTCTCCCAAGTGTTAGGATTAAAGGTGTGTATCACCACATCCAAATAGTTTTTTCTTATTTTAAAGACTTCAACCTTTTTTTTAAAGTCTGTATATATTTTTAACATAGTGTAAACCATTTAGAGGTTTTTTTGTTTTTGAAGTTTTTTAATTGTATATCTTTTTTTTTGACTACGTGAGTCTTTAATTTGTTAAGTAATATGAAGAAGATTAAAGCCATATCTTTGACAACTGGATTTAGCCCATTTTTTAACTTTTTGAGATTTTAGCCTTATGGCTGAGGTATTGGCTGGAGCCATGTTTATTGTCACAACTCTATAGCGTTTTAAGGTCCTTGTCAGCAAGAAAACTGCAGCAGTGTGTCCACAAACAACACTCAAATGTTCCGTAGTCGTACTGCTTGCCTGAAAGTTAGAGTTTGTCTTTGCAGGGCGGCCCAGAAAGATGGCATTTTAAAGTGGTATAGCTTTTATTTTTTGTTATTGTTGAAAATCAAAAAGCATGTTGTCAGCTTTTTATTAACATTATTTAAGTGTTTTTTTTTGCAGGACCTCTTAAAAGAGCTGTAAGGCTTTATAGTTAAAGTTGAGTCAGGAAGCCTCTCTTAGATGAGAGCGCTTGCTTGCCTCTAGCAAGCGGAGCAGACCTGAGAAATTGCTGCTACCAAGAAAACATGTTTTACTCTATTTTTAAAGTTATTTTAGGCTATTTATGGATGTAGTTAGCCCCACATTGGTCACCATTTGTAACATGAAGGGCCTGCTTGCCGGGGATTCTGTCCTGTTCAGTTCCTGCAGCCGTTTAGCCCCAAAGAAAATCACACAGAGGTCTCCAGAAGATTATAAACTGATTGGCCCATTAGCTCAGGCTTCTTATTAGCTCTTGTAGCATATATTAACCCATTATTCTTATCTATGTTAGTCACATGGCTCAGTACCTTTTTTAGTGGGGCAGGTCACATCCTGCTTCTTTGGTGGTCTGGGCAGGACTGGGGAAAGAGTGTCCTTCTTCCCAGAATTCTCCTGTTCTTCTTGCCCCAACTTTACTTCCTGTCTGGTTGAAACTGCCTATACTTCCTGCCTGGCCAATCAGCATTTATTTAAAACATGATTGACAAAATACAGACAATTCTCCTGCACCAAAATAGATTCTGGAATATATGATAGTTTATACTTCTCAATGCTTTCCTTACCAAAGACGTTCTGAGACTTTAATCACACTGGCCTTAGTGATATAGCAAGTATGTTTATAAAGCGGTGAGCACAATGACTGGTAGAATGCTGTTCTCTGAGGTCCATTCACCTGCTTCACGAACACTTTGTAGACCTTGGGTTCACTGAGTGGGTATGTTCTAGATTTCAGGGACTCTGGTGGTTGTGACCAAGAATGTAAGATCGGTTGGGTGGATTGTTTTCATTTTGAAGGATTTTTTTTCACCTTATGCTGCTTTGAAAAGGCAGACAGGAGAATTGTCTCAAAAGGACAGAATGGTAATCCTTTAGAAATGCTGAAAAAACATTTGAAACTAAGACTTAGGTCATCACTTTGTCCATCTAAAGCCTCTCTAGGCAGTTAACACCAGCACTTAGTAATCAGAAAGACCAAGAGGTTATGGTTTCTGTAGATAACAGAATCATCCTTTGCTATTTCCCTCATCCTCTTAAAATTATTCCAGAGAAGAAGATCTTCTAGAAGTGACATGTAATTAAAAATGACCTCCGAGTTTCCTTAATTATCCATAAAATGAAATTTTTACAGAAGAGTAAATCAAAAGACTTAGACTGCTAATAGATCTTTAGTGAATTAATAGTTTGACTTGACTGAAATAATTGTAATTCACTTTATTTCTTTGTACTTCAGTGTCATTAACAAGGAAAGAAATTCAGTTGTGAACATTTTATATTCCATTTAAAACACAGTAGAGAATTCTGAGTTAATTTTTTTCAGAAAACATTTTGTACATTGTCTTATTTGACAGGGAGAACAAGCCATTGAAAAGAAATGGTTATCTCTTTCATGCAAATGTGAATCTCTTTATGTGTGTCTACCTAGTCCAGTTTTATCTTTTATTGGGTATTTCCAAAGAAGATAGACTGAATCCATATAAAAATTAACCAAGATGGAAATTTAACTAGAATGAGATAAAACTTTAACTTCAACAATTGTGAATCAACTATTGTCTACATCTGAGAAGCAGCAAACAGCAACCCTATCTCCAGGGCAAAGAAAGCTTTTTAAATAAAGATTTATTGAAACACAGCATTCATTTACATATTATCTGTGGTTGTTTTCACATTAGAATGTCAAACTTAAATAGGACCATCATAGAGAACACATGGCCTGTAAGCCTCAAATATCTGTGCCATCTCTTTGAAGAGGACCTTTGGTGGTCTCAGACCTATGGCATTAGTTCAGGAGAACAGCCTTTCTTTGTTGTGGACACAAAGAATCCTAGATGTACTGCAGAGGAGATATTTATATATCACCTCTATATCCAGGTTAGAGCTTATTACTACTGCAGGAAATAGACAATGGAGGAAGTAGGCTCCTTAACCCAAGTGTTTGTACTATTGGCCAAGTGCTACCAGCAGCTTGTAGAACTGATAGAGTTTCTGCTTTGTACCTTAGTGCCACCCTGGCAATATGGAAGTCTTGTAGAAAAGCCATGGAGGACTCTGTGAAGGCTCATGAGACCCTTTATGGTCCTGCACTCAATAGGCTAAATGTTTGAGAATACTCTTCTCCTGAACATGGCAGGGCTCCATGTGGAATACAGTCCAGGTACAGACAGGGTAGACTATTTGTATGCACTTCAATCACATTCAGAGATTAGCTTTTCTAATTTTAACTAGACTATTATGTTTATCAAAGAAAGGGTGACGGGGGGGGATTCTGTTAATTAAACCCAAGCAGTCGATTATTAAAGTAAATAGTGACAGGTTTAGTTAAGTTTAATTTATAGGACATCATTGGTAGACTTTTTCAATTTGCACTCTTTCCTAATAGACAAAATACCAACACCTCTGCTTATTTCTTCATCAAATTACAAACCTCTTTATGCCACTGATATTTTGCATGTTAAGTGCAAAAATTTTTGTTGTAATGCTTTTTAAAAGCAAATAACATAATCACATCCTATAGGTTATTGTCTGTATACTATACATAAAAATAAAAATACTACTTATTATTTTAGGCAGATGTACAACTAAACCATAAATTTAGGTTGGCGAAGATAGTATAAGGTGGTGGAGTGGGGGGAAGGTGTCCACAAGAGAGTTAAAAGAGAAACTTTATTTTAGGTAGTGTGGAAATACTACTTTGAGGCAAGTCTCAGTTTTAAGTCTTCTAGTAGGGTCCAGATAAATATTCTAGCCAAAGGGGCCAGCATATACAAAGGTCCCAAGGCAGAAGGGAACCTTGAAGGTCTGAAACAGACGTGTTAGTGAAGCTTCCATGTGGGTGCCGTTTCTTCTACCTGAGCCTAAAGTTATACAAATGAGAGAACATACAGAGGGTCACAGTGTAGGTGCTTGGCATGTAAGCCTGCGATGTGTTCTGGACACACTTGTTACTGCTGATGTCATGGCTGTTAGAAAAGATTTCTGATCATTTCTTTCCATATTTGTTGTTAAGTGTCTTGTTTTCTTGTGAGATAAACAGTTTGAGAAATGAAACTTGCCCTACTTCTTAGAAGAGTATCTTTTCAGACTTTGGAAGGCAACAAAAAAATTATCCTAGTAAGAACTGGTCTAAGGAAAAACCAGCCATAGTGGAACATGTTTGGTATGTCAGCACTTAGGATGTAGAGGCAGAAGAATTAAGAGTTCAGGATCATCTTTGGCCTATAGCAAGTTCAAGGCAAACTGGGACTACATGGGACACTTTCTCAAAAGAGCAATCAGCTAGCCAACCAACCAACCAACCAACCAACCAACCAACCAACCAACCTACCAACCAACCAACCTACCAACCAACCAACCAACCAACCAACCAACCAACCAACCAACCAAACAAACAAACAAACAAAGAGCCAAATGAAAACTAAAATACTTCTCACACGAAATCCCAGCTGCTAAGTTGTGATTTAATTTTTAGTATCTCCTTAGTTCCTGGTTAGAGTATCTTGACTAAATATTTAAAGTTTGTTGAAGACCAGAATTGTGGTTTTTTTTCATTTTTCAATCCTTTGCCATTCTAGTGAATGATTTATTTTTACTGATAGTCATGGAGTTTTTCCCTTGTTTTCAAACCCATTATTTGTTACTGTTATGCAACATAGTTTGACAGTTGTGATTTTGGAATGTATCTTATGTTCTGCACCATGACACACTGTCACAGGTAACATCTTTGTTTTTCACTAGTCCCGTGTAGGGTTACTATGTATCTTACCATCTGTTACATCTTGGGTTTGGCAGAACAGGATGGAAGCCTCATCACATCAGTCCAATAGATCCATGATGCTTGAATTTCAGGTCTCATGTGATATTTTCATTTCTTCAACAACTTCTTTCACTCAAGATAATGAAAATTAAAGTTTACTCTCAATTCAATATCCCCCCCCCGAGGGATTTCTGGCAGGGGGACTACTGTCAGATTGTTAACAACACTGAGTTGCCTGGTCAAAGGAGATGCTAAAATATGGTAAGTGCTTCCTCTAGGTGTAAGGCTATAGAACCCTCAGAATAGAGGGCCTTTCATTGTCTACCTGTGTGACTGGGGGTGTGTATTTTAATTTGCTTAGTGATATAAGAAGCTTCTTAAAAGTTTACAGGAGGCAATCTGAAAAAGAAAGAAGTGAACCTGGTAGTCTTAACTGTCCATTCTTCTTTCCTCCCTAGCCACCATGTCTTCACTTTAATGCTTCACTTTAACTTCTCTCTGTCTCTGTCCCTCTATTCCCTCCATCTGTCTGTCTGTCTTTGTGCTTCTTTGTCTTTGTCTTGTTTTGTGATGGCATATTATCTAGCCCAGGCTGGCACTGAACTCATTTATGTAGCCAAGCATGACCTAGAACTTCTGATCCTTGTCTTACCTTCACCTCCTGATTTCTGTGATGACAGCTATACATTACCACACCAGGATCTCTCTCTCTCTCTCTCTCTCTCTCTCTCTCTCTCTCTATCTATCTATCTATCTCTCCATTTATTTTTTTTTGTTTTTGTTTGTTTCTCTGTGTAGCTTTGGAGCCTGCCTTGGAACTCGCATTGTGGACCAGACTGATATTGAACTCACAGATATCCACCTGTCTCTGCCTCCTGAGTGCTGGGATTAAAGATGTGCACCACTGCCTAGTTATTTCTTTCTTGTTTATATTCTCCCCTCATCTGTGTATGAGTTTATCTCTCCCTTTCTCTCCATTCCTCATTTATTTTTATAAAGGAAGATTAGTAAGCTAATGCTGTGACCTTTTTTTGTGACTTTGTAGAAAGATTTCTATTTGCCTAAAAGATAAAGATTTTGATCCAATAAAGAGATTTTACTGTTACATCTGTTCTGAGTTTCCTGTCTGCCTGTTGACTCTAATATTTATAGGTAGGTGACTTCTTGGTCAGGCGAGAAAATACAGTTATGAGAAGTTGCTTCCAAATGTCCATGGTATGCTTAAGTAAAATTTGGGGATGGTGAAATATTCAACAATCATATATTAACTAATTTTACAAATGAAGTTTTTAAAAGAGATACTTTATTATTTCAAGCCTCATAGTAACTCAGCACTAACTCTTTTTTATCTAGGATGAGAAAGATGAGTGAATGCAAGAATGTTCTGTTAGGATAGACCTTTTAAGTTCTCCATAACTCTGCAAATGTTAAATATACAGAAATATTCAGTACATATTTGCTAAGTACATAAATGAATAATGATTCATGTATTGTTGCTGGTTGGATATTTGTGATACTAGATTTCCCATATACCTGTTCATTGTTAATTTCAAGACATTGAATTCTATCTGGTATAGTTATTTTGTAAATTAACTGTGGCAAATTATCACTTAAATTAATATTTTGTTATGAGTTAAACAACACTTTCTACTTTCCCTTTTTGTCCCAATCTGTCTAGTCAGAGTGATCTGTCCCATGGTAAGGGAGGAGGATGTGGCCATTTTTTGACAGCTGAGATTGTTATATGGCCTCTCATTATTGCAGACTGTCTTGTCTAATGCAGATATGCAGCTTGGATAATAAGATAGCTTACACTGGATTTTTATATGCATATATTTATAAATTATGTTTCAGAATAATTTCAGATGGTTGAATGGGTGACTTTTATCTAAACATAGACCATTTCTCTGTTGCTCAAAAAGCACCCCAAGATTCTCAATGTGATTGTATAGATTTCCCACTTTAAACCAAGAATTGGTTATACTGGGCTATTCTCTATCTCAGATGGGTCCAATAGTCCTTTGCTTTTTAGACTATTAAACAAGGGTACCCTTTCCAAAGTTTTGTTAGTTTTTTATGCCTTATTTGGACTCTAAAGTCACTTGGTCTATTTAGATAAGTGCAAATATCTTACCAGTTTTGTATGGGCCAGTGGAATTTCTTAAGGGATCTCAAGTCCATGTTTCCATTTCCACTGGGACATGTCATGTTTAGTTGATAATGCATTTATACAGCCCATGATTCAGTCAAATACACAACACATATTTGTATAGTTTTCTTTTGCCAAATGCTATTTTTTACAGCACAACATGCAGGTAGTACTCAGCAGAGTGTGTTTTTCATCTGCTTGAATGACATATTGTATAACGTCTTCCAAAGGGATCTTCACACTGTGGATAAACAATAAAAGAGAGTTATTTCCCACAGGGGATTTGAAGTCACAGCCCATTACATTTATTGACAAAGGACAAAATAATTCCTCTATTGTATTCAATTTGGGGACCCAATTGTTTCAGTCTTCCAACTCACAGACATCCTTCTCCTTCCTATCCCAGAATTACTTACTGGAAATAGAGAATGCAGGGACTACATTGGGCGATTATGTAATTTTTGATTTGGCAGAATTCTTCCTTTTTCATTTAACAATGAATCCTTAATAGAGAACTTTCTTAGATTCTCAGAGTGAATTAGAACTTCTGTGTTTAATGACATTACCATGCATTGTATAGGTAGCTGAATCAGCCCACATCCCATTCATACCGTCTATTTTTTTTTTGAAACTTCTTTTTTCCCCTGAGAATTGGAAAGCTACATTCAATTATGGTAAGGGCTCATATTCAAAAGCATTAGTTCTTGTCATATAGTTTAAATTATCTATGGTAAGGCCTTTACAGAATACATACCCTATACTTTGGATGCCATTATAGGTAAAAGGAGGGGAGAAGAAAATAGAGCTGTTTTAATAATTGAAGCCAGAAACAACCCAAAACATTCTGGTGCTAGTAAACAGTGTTATCCTCAATCAAGACAAATTTTTCTTTTGATGGATTCTCTGAGCTGCACAGTTTATTTCTCTCTGAAGTGCAGCCCAAGGTTGTAACAGAGCCAGGGGGTTCATAGATTTCAGATTGACATCCTTTTATTCTTCTCTCACTCCACAATGCATTACAGGTGTTGTGATTGATTTTCATGGGATTCATGCAACTTCAAGATAGCCCCCCGACTGGGGAAAAAGAGTCCTCAACAGAAAAACAAGAAACTAGACTCTTGCCAGTGACTGCTTGAAACGTTATTTACCCATCCTTGTGATGGCTTCGCATGTGTTGTATCCCTTTTATTGCTCAATAGATAATACAACCACAAACTCAATTACCTGAAGCAAACAGGAGGATATGAATCTCTCATCCATAGGCTAAATGAAACAAAATGTCATGCAAAATAGATAGCTATAAATTCAAGTGTCTCTTTTAGAGTGGTGTTGGCAAGTTAATCTCCTTTGTCCTTTATTTTCTGAATTACAACTGGAAAGCTAAATATATTTTATTTTAAAATTGCCCTTTGGGCTGGGAGGTGATGGGGCATGCCTTTAATCCCATCACTTGGGAGGCAGAGACAGGCAGATCTCTGTGAGTTTGAGGCCAGCCTGGTCTACAAGAGCTAGTTCCAGGACAGGCTCCAAAGCTACACAGAGAAAACCTGTGTGGAAAAACAAAACAAACAAACAAACAAAAAATTGTACTTGATTTTTACATATAAATATATATATATGTATATATATATATACTAAAGACACCTTTATCCTGTTCTAATATTTGTACATAGAAAATATTTATACGTATTTTGTTGTCTACTCTTTCTTATGGTTTCTTGTATTATGCACAGGCATAGAGGAAACATTTGCAAAGTTCATGGTGAAATAACTCTTTGTATACATTTGGTAAAAGTCTCTCTGCATAAATTAGTCAGCTTTGTGTTGCAATGGTAAATAACAAAGATAAACCATTTACAAGACATTGAGCTTATTTTAGGATGCAGTTTTAGAGGGAAGAATTGATTGCTCCCATTGTCTTTGGGTATGTGGCAAAGCAGCCCACCATGATAGTCATGTAATACTACTATCCCATGATAAGGGGCCTGAAAGAGGGACAGAAAGGGCTTGTGGCCCACTGACCTCTCCAAGGCAATATTCCCATCAACTTAGAGCCCACTGGGTCCTTCCTCTCAGAGATACCATCACCTCACAATAACCACCTTATGCAACAATCAATCATCTGCCACTTGAACTTTTGGCAGACATTTATAATCCAAATGATAGCACCCACTAATGGGCACGCCTAGTGAGAACCATGTAGCATCTGGACTAGATCACCATGGTGGAAGTGAGTCAAAGTGACAAGCCAGCAAGAAAAAGTTTATAGGAAAGTGAATGCTCATTGAATTTCCCACGGTTGACCAGGGGTAGCCTGATGACAGGACAGGAGAATCATCAGGATTTGCTGTCACATTAGGAAGTAGTGACATATTGTGGGTGCCTCTTGTCTTTAGTCTCAAATTGTGGAAATGCCACTGCTGTTATTTAATTTAGGATTTGGAGGAAAACATTTCCCTTGGTAAAGATGAAAGACCTGAATAATTAGAAAAAAATTAAAAATACTTCCGAAGTCAAATGGGGTCTCAGTGTATAAAGTAGTCTCCTCAGATGTTTCTCCTCAGAAGAAAGCCGTTGATACCACAGTTAAAATTCTTCGTTCACATAGGGGAAGACCAGTAAATTTTAGTTCTTTTAAATTCTTTAGAAAATAAATCAGCACATTAGAAAGGTGGGCTCTTTAGAAAAATCCCAGCATGAAATCCATTTGGAGAGAAAAAGAAAGTTGTTTCAAGATTTCATGTGATTATTAACCCCAGACTCTTTCTTTTCTACTTAATCATTTTTTCTTTGTTGGGTTAGACTAACAGCAACAGCAAACATCAACTCCAGATCTATTTTTGCCTGCTAGGTGCTTACTGTAGTTGATGTTAAAAATTTGAAAGATAGGCTGAGTGTCACTGCAAGCAGAGCAACCTAGTGATGTGTGGAAGAATTAGCTGTGTATTTTCCATTTGTTTTTGCCATGAGGTATGTTTTATTTTCATCATTCATACAAATAATTTTCTATAATATCCTAGGGCAAACCAGTGAAATTTGGCAGTCTGATTAGCAGGGGTTCCCCCTTCAGAGTTCTGAGGGCTGGTGGCATAGGTATGGAGTGCCCATATTCACAGTGCAACTCTTGACTCACATCCATCTTATACGTGGCTCTTTTTCCACATCATGAGGGGCTCTCAAGAGTGGGTAGGTAGGTGAAAAAATCCTTTAGTCTGGGTTTTTAGAAAATTTCACCCTGCTGTTCCGACTTAGTGGTCTCTTTGGTCAGCATGATCTTCTGAGTTTGGGTTTTTAGCTTGGCCTAATAGAAGCTGGTCATTTCCCTCATGGCCTGTTTGTGTGCCATTTTCTTACAACTAGTGGAGTCTGGCTCCAAGGTCATGCTCCAGGTGTTTGCTCTCTCCCACCAGAGAGGCTGCAGCAAGAGACCTCCATTTGTTTTTAATACTGTTGTCAAGCCTTGGGATATTTTGTGCCTCTTGTGTTCTCCAGAAGCTTTGAGCCGCCCCCTATCTCTCCAGTAGAGGGAGGAGCCATGGAAATCTGGTGTATTTATTAACTAGGTCATGCAATGTAGAAACTCATAGGGCAGACAGAGAGTGATGGGCCTTTTGGAAAAGATGATTACTTCGTTTGTTCCCACCGAGGTGCTTTCCTTTAAGGGCAAGAAACATTTGTGTCTTCATAGCCCCTTAGAAAGTGTGTAACCCCTCCCCATTTCCCAATTTCTCTGTAACAGTTCCCGCTTGTCCTCTGTGAGGAACAGCCTGCATCCAGTAGCCTGAGATTAAATTTTAGGTTTTCTGGTGTTTGAGCCAAATGCCTAGGAAGTGGTAGCTTGGAATAATTAATCACCTTTCTGGACTAGTAGGCAGATCAGTGTCAGAGAACCAGCAATTTTCTCGCCTTGGAGACGGAGGGAGGATATGAACAGTGAGTGAAAAGGTTAACATAATTATTAAAAGGTGAGGACTGTGTTCAATCAGATAGCCTCTAATTTCCTTATAATCAGGAAGTAAGAATTGTGTTTCCCTCTGTCTTTGCCTTGGATACTCAAGTTAGAATACCAGCAGCTGTTCTGAGGAAATGCAGAGACTCTGCACTTGGCAAGGTGAGGCACATGGGTGAGCTCTGTCTATGTCAAGATCATGTTTATACAACGGAGCTAACCCCTTTAATAAGTATTTCACATTTTTAAAAGACTGGTTTTGAATATTTTCAGTTTTAAAAACAATGTGAAACGATTTGAACTCACAGGAAGGACAAAAACATAAACAAAAACAAAGAACCACATTGGTTTTTGGCCTTCTTTTCTTTATGAGAACCATACAAAAAGTGACCAGGAGAAAAAGTGTAAATTATATAGAGATTATTTTGTTAAATTTGGTAAGAAATACAAGTTATTTGTATGAATTTCATGAACCATTGAGTTCACCAGAAGTCTAGAAGCCATGTGGTAGAACTAGGCTTCCCAGAGCCTAGGAACTATCTGCCAAGCATATTTATTTTTCTTAGCATTTTCTGTTTTAGAGGTACAGTGTCTCACTGTATCTGGAACTCCTGCCACAGTCATATAATTGCTGGGATCGCAATCATGTTCCTCAGGTCTTTATAGTAAAATTAATATTCCTTTTAGTGATAAGCATCATACAGACAGTAATACTACGCAGCAGTATAACTCTCTGTCTCCAGTATGCTTCAGGTAAGTAATTTGAGTTGGAATGAATTTTATTTATTTATTTTTACATTGTGACTATTTTCTAGTTTGAGTTTGAGGTTCTGCCTTGACAGTTGGCCCATAAGTCAGGGCAGTTAATCTTCAGAGCAGCAGTGATGGGTGGGAGAGGTGGAGCTAGACTGCCAGGTAACATACAATGAGGAAGTGAACACAAAACACAGGGAATAGAAGAAATCCAAGACTTCCACTTCCTGGAACCTTAGGGCATAATGGGAAAGTCTAGTAACCAAGCAATTAGTGCAAGGGAAAAAGAGGCATGTTGGGGCTGTGGCTTCATTAATGTCTATGGGTCTCCTTTCCTAGGGTTTGCTATGGGGGTGTAGGTTAGCTTATAAATGGAAAAGGTATAAGGCAGGGAAATTATACTATGTATTTGCTATGTTTGCATATATGTGTATGTGTGGTGTGAATGTATTTGTATTTGCATGTAAGTGGGTGCAAGTGTGTGGCTGCATATACATTTGTATACTCATGTATATGGCAGCTAGAAGTTGACTTTGGGTGCTGTAGGAAAATCCTTCAGCCAGTAGCCCTTAAATTACTGGCCCACATGGACATGGTGTCTTATACTATAAATGCTGTTGTAAAGCACATGGTTACTCTTTCTTCCGGCTGCTGGATTCCCTGTTTGAGCAGAGGACTGTGATCTGCGAGTCTACCCTTAGATAAATAACCCTTTTTATATTCAATTCTGAGCTAGTGTGGGATTTCTTTTTAGTGTTCCTCTTTATCTGGCACACAACGCCACACCTACTTGCCTGGCTTACTTTTACCTACTAAGTGGAGCTAAGTATGTGGAGACTTAGAAATTTTCCAAGCTCACACACATTTCCCCCCACCACTGCTGCATTCCGTACTGAGAGGTGACTTGCGCAGCTTCTGGTTTGTGCTCCCTGCTCATGAGTTCTGGGCTCCTTGCTGCAGGTACAGAGTTGATTTGACCAGCACCAAGGCAGAAGGCCGAAGCTGCACAGGACTATTTGTACCACAGCTGGTTGTGCCACCAGATGCGACTGTGCAACTGTGACACCTACTGCACAATAAAGATTATTACACCAAAACCATTTACTGGCTCTCATAACATAGGTAACTATTTAGTTAATTAATACATCAAAAAAACTTGAAAGTTATATAATAGCAGAAAACCTTAGCATGCAAAATTTTAATAAACTTTTGGCTGATACTATGGGTTCTATTCTGCAAGGCTTATATGGTCATTGTGATACATCCATTTATTGGATATTGGAACTCAGTTTTTTCATATTATATCCTTAAGAAAACAGTTTGTTAACAGAGAGAAGAATAAAGCACTTGTAGAAATTATACAGTCTTTACAGACTAATAATGAACAGCTAGCTGACAGGATTAATACCATCAAAAATCAAAAGTTACCTGAAAAAATTAATACTATTGAAAAGGATAACATTAATGTGACAGACAAAATTCAATCCATGTTAAAGAGTACTAAGAAATTATCTGAAATAATTCATACTGTTGAATTTGACAATCAAAATCTGTTAAAAAGTTATGATAGGTTAGCAGATCGAGTATCTCTCAAGGAAGGCAATCTGTACACTATCTAAATAATGCCCAAGGATGAGATGTTATCTTTAAAGGAAAAACTTTAGACCTTGGAATCACATATGCAGAATGAGGACCAGAGGCTATGTGCCCCAATGAAATCACTAGAAATATATACATGTCAGGCAATTCAGGCTTTACAAAAGACAGCAGTAAAAAGATTGGAGATGATTGAAGAAATTATTGGAGCTGATGAGCAGGAAAGAAGGTATAGGAATAGGATTTAACATCACTAGTAGCTGTCAGAGATGACTTACCTAGGGTTTTAGCTTCCTACCCTGTAATATACTCTGACAAAGCATCAAGTTCTAAATGCCCAAAAGGATCTAAAGAAGGTAGATGGATACCTATAGGAATGAATGCTCTAAAAGAAACTAAGCAAACAGTAGTATCTTAGGCTTACATTCAGCATTTGTTAGGAAGATGGCAAAGGCATGGGGTCCTAGTAATAAGGCTACCCCAGATGACTGGCTTCAATTAGTTTCAGCAGTCCTGGATGATGGACCCCAACTGCTGTGGAAAGTTATTTGCAAGAAGAGGCACAAATTTTAGAACAACATGGAAAAGCAAAAGGACTTGAGACTTCCCAAGATCAAATTCTTGGCAAAGGCACTTATTCTGACCCACAAACTCAAGCTCTTTATGATCAACAAATCTTATTTCTATGCCAAAAGCAACCTTAAATGATTGGGACAGGATTCAAGAATCATGAAAACAAATTGATTCATATACCAGGATTAAACAGAGCCAGAGAGAACTGTTTAGTGTTCTAAGATTAACTAAGACTGTACAAATAGAAGAAACAGACCCAGATGCTAGACAAGGACTTACTGAATTTCTGGCTTTTGAAAATTCCAACTTAGAATGTGAAAAGATACTTTGGCATTTAATGGTTAGATCAGCAACAATGGATGAATGGATACTGCAAACAACAAACATGGAGACTATAATACTTAATCTTGGGTAGGAGAAACAATTTCCAAAGGAACGAGGAGACATCAAAATGCCAAATGTTTTAATTGTGGTAGAATAGGAAATCTGAGAAGAGATTGTACACAAGCAATTCCTAGGAATAATGTCTCCTCTGGCAATGGCAAAAATAAAAGGTATCAACATTCTGGATTATATAGAAGGTGTGGCAAAGGCCAACAGTGGACCAATGAATACAGATTAACAAAAGACAGACCAGGCAACCCTATACCATTGGGAAACTCAATGGTCCAGTCATTTCCAGTCACTGTGGAGGACATGTCTCATCAGGAAAATTAAAATCTAGAGCCTTCTGTAAAAAAAAAAAAAAAAACACCCACACCATTCTGTATGATGGAATAAACATAGAGGCTGAATCAAAAATTCCAATTGGAAATATGAAATGTATAATCTGGCAGACTTCTATAAATGATCAAAAACCAAAGCTAAGCATATAATGGCATTGTAATTGTGGGTTTGATAGACATGAGTGTGGACATGAGTATCATTACTACAGATCTTGGGATCCAAATTGGCCTCGTCAAGAGGCAGATGTTCAATTCCTAGGAATTGGAACCCTATCTCAAGTGAAACAAAGCATGAGATGGGATGAATGCATAGGGCCAGAAAGACAGAGAGGAAGGCTAAGGCTATATGTGGCTCATACTGCAATAACTGTATGGGGTTGTGACCTGCTGTAGCAATGGATTACTCAGATTAACATTTCTACAGTCCAATAAACTCATATTTCTGGGAATGATATTATCAGGTACTATACACAAAGGTCACCAGCCATTCAGGATGTACAAAAACATAAAGTCACTAGCAAATCTTTAGAGATACCAATGGCCCTACCTTAAAATGGTTAACTGAGAAGTCAATATAGGGTTAAGTAGTGGCCATTAACAGAAGACAAATTGCAGGCTTTAGAACACCTGGTACAGGAGTAACTAGATACTCACCATATTGAAGAATCAACCAGCCCTCAGAATTCTCCTGTATTTGTTGGTAAAAAGAAATGTGGTAAATGGAGAATGGTGACAGATCTAAGAGCTGTCATCAAGGTAATTAAACCTATGGGCACTCTATAATCTGGAATTCCTCTGCCTTCTCTGTTACTAAAGGATGGCCTTTCATAGTTATTGATTTAAAAGATTGTTTCTTCAATCTTTTCTATACATTTGCAAGGAAAGGACAGAAAAATTTGCCTTCACGGTGCTTACTTATAATAATTCTCAACATACTAGGAGATACCAATGGGCCATCCTTCCACAGAGAATGCTCAATACCTCCACCCTATGTGAATACTTTGTAAGTCAGCCATTGGAAATAATATGTAAGCAATTTCCTAAATCTATTATTTACCATTACATGGATGACATTTTGCTATCTGGTTCAAATGTAGATACTTTAGAAAGAATGTTTGAAGAAGCAAAGAAGTTTTTGCCAAAATGGAGATTACAAATTGCTCCTGAAAATTACAGAGAGGAGATTCTGTCAATTACCTAAGTTATAGAATAGGTTTACAGAAAATTAGAACACAAAAGACACAAATTAGGGGAGACTGGTTGCAGACTCTTAATGACTTTCAAAGATTGTTAGGACCATCTGTTGTGATAATACCTGATCTAATAATTTATTTAAACAAAACCTTAGATGGCGATAAAGACTTAAATAGTCCCAGAGAATTAGCAGCTGAAGTGGAAAAGGGATTGACAATTGTTGAGGAGAAATTACAAGAGGCACATGTGGATAGGATATATTGAAATTTTAATTGCATTCTAGTCATATTGCCTTCCAGAATTTCTCCTACAGGAATTTTAATGCAGAGGGATATTACCTAGGAATGGATTTTTACCACATAAACCAAGTAAAAAATTAAAAACTTGTGTGGAAAAAGCTCTGAATTAATTATAAAATGAAAATTGAGACTTCGTCAGGTATAGACCCAGCAGAGATTATAGTGTCTTTTACTACTGATTAAATGAAAAAATTATGGGAAGACAATGAACCTTGGCAAAGAGCTTGTGCTAGTTTTTTTAGGAGAGATTAATAACAATTATCCCAAAGGCGATAGAATTAACCCTATAAAGAGAACTACCTGGATCTTTTCCCTCATTGTATGTGACACATCAATAACTGGAGCCCATACAATTTACACTGATTCAAATTATCAGGAAAGACAGGTTACAAATCAGAAAATTAAGAAGGTGGAACAAAGCCCTTATAATTTTGTCTAGAAGTCAGAATTATATGCTATTCTCATGATACCAAGGGATTTTAAAGAACCTCTTAATATAGTTATTGATATACAATATGCAGAAAGAGTTGTCTTGCTTATTGAAACCACTGAATTTATACCCGATGATACAGAATTGACTTCATTATTTATACAGTTTCAAGATATAATCAGTAATAGACTTAGTCCCATATACATCACAAACATCTGATCCCATATGGGTCTGCCATGTAATCTAGCACAAGGCAATGCAGAAATTGATCAATTATTGATTGGAGTGTGTTGAAGGCCTCACA
>PVIU01023184.1:10888-27965 GCA_004026605.1 Ondatra zibethicus | reverse complement strand
AATTTATTCATTTCTTCTAACTTTTTGTTAGTTTTCTCATCCCTTTCGATAAAGGAGTTTTTCACCTCTTCTTTAAAGGACTCTATAACTTTCATAAAGCTACGTTTAAAGTCAATTTCTTCTACTTCATCTGGGATAGGTTGCTTGGGCTTTCCTGTTCCATAATCGCTGGATTCTGGTGTTATCATGTTGCTTTTCATGTTGTTGGATGAATTCTTTGATTGGCGCCTGCCCATCTCTTCTGAGAGTTGCCCGCTCTGCTCCTTTCGGCTCAGCTTGGCTCCCGGGGTCAGGGTCCAGATGAATCTGCGGAAGTTGGTTGGGCGAGGTTCCCAGTCCCAAGGGCAGGCTTACTGAGGGTTGCCTGCTCTGCTCGGCTCGGCTCCGTGGGATAAAGGAGGCCCTCTAGCAGGGGGACTCGCCCTTCCCCCAAGGCCTCAGCCCAGATAGGCTGAGTTCGGGTGCCGTTGGGACCACGCAGATGAGAAGGGATGCCCGAGGTTGAGTAGGGTTGGGATAAGCAGCAAAGCCAGTAGAGGGGAGCCCTAAGTGGCCAGAAGGCCTCGGGGACGGGCTGGGGCCCACTTACCAGGGTCCAGATGAATCTGCAGAAGCTGGTTGGGCCACTCCCAACCATTTTTATCACAATTTAAAGCTGCATATTTTAGAGAAAAACATTCTTATTGACTTTTATTCCACAAAAGGACTTATCAAAATTTCCATTGGAGTAGAAAGAGGTGCTCCTTTGCCCAGGTAAAGTTACATCATGGGAGGAAAAATGTCCATGGAATATGCCTAGTGAGACTTCATGTTGATCTTGTCTACCAGAAGTTTCAAAGTCCCAGCCCTAAAATCAGAGAACACAAGCCTGGAGATGTCATCTTCCTACCAAACTCTGTAATTATCAATTTCAATATCTCTGTTTTAAGGTTTCCTTTTTTCTCCTTTTTTTTTTCTAGACAGAGTAGCCTTGACTGTCATGGAACTTGCTCTGTAGATCAGGCTGGTCTCAAAATCATAGAGATCTGACTCCCAAGTGCTGAGATCAAAGGTGTGTGCCACCCCCACCCAATTTAAGATTTCTTTTAAAATTTAAGAATTTCTAAGGAAATTTTAGTCAGTAGAATATAAAATTCATGACTTCCCTCAAGACCACCCATGAGAAATAGAATTCATTGGTGATTGCTTATGACTTCTATCACACACAAAGTTTCCTTTAATGTTAAAATGTAAAGACTAAAATGTAAAAGCTGTCATATATTTTACTTAAGAAATGACAGAAGAAGCTGCAGAGATAATTCAGTTGATTCAAAGCCTGTACTGTTCTTTACAGGACCCCAATTTGGTTCCTAGCACCCATGTAGCAATGCTAACATCTGCCAGGAACTCTACCGCCAGGGGAAGCTAATGCCTGTGTCCCCCTTTAGTATAGGTACTCACGTGCACATATTCAAACACAGACACACATGCACACCGCTAAATAATTAAGGTAATTAATTAAAATTAATAAAAATAAAATTCATACTCATTCTATACTATTGGATCATATCTTTTGCATTTATTATCACTTGAGTCTTGACTTTCAAAATTAATTTCAGTGATCAGTAAAATTGATATGTACTTGTAAAATTATCTCAAAGATAGTGTAATACATTTTAAACCCACATGATATAAAATATAGTGGATCAAGACAATAATACTTACAATATTTATGGGCATAAATTTCTTTCAGTTTTTAAATAAATTGAGCTTCCAATGAAGTTTTAACATAAAATAACTTTAATTGTTACTTTAGAAATTTTAGCATCTCTAATAATAAATTATTTGTATTTTAAAAATACTCAGAATTTTGAAATATAGAACCACTGATAGTATTTACATGTGGTAACTAGATATGTAATTTTAATAATTCCAAAATTGCAAATAACAGTAGATATATAACACTAGTGTATCTTTTCATCTTAAGAGGAATGGTAGTACATGAGGCTTTAGCATCATAACTCTGAGGATTCATTGGTATTTTTGCTATGCATGAACTAATGAATAACTAAATAACCTTTAGTTACAGACCTTCATCCAGTGAGCATAGAGTTTAGGAACATTCTCTATAGGAATATGAACCATGAAGCAGGAAGACTCTCAGCTGCTCTGTGTATCCCCATAGTGATAGCAGGTATTAAATTACAGCTAGAAGGAGATTCCTTACTTCATATGGTCTTCAAATAATTCTAAACCATCTAAATTCTCTTCAAGCTCAAATTTCCTGCGTTTCAATAACCCTAGGCTTCTTTTTGTTGAAGCTTATTATCACAGAGTATGTGCTTTTAGAAATATTTCTTTATTTAAGTCATAAAATACAACATACCCCTGCTGTAGCACGGATATTGCCTGACTCTGGGTTTCACATAAGCCAAGCTTCGCTCAGTAACACTACTGTGAGAATGGGGTTCCCACAAAAATCACAAAAGGTGAGACTTACATTTAATAGGAAATGTTACTGAATGTCCCAACAATGGAGGGAAGGTTTTACTGCTTTATAGTGAACCCAAGAGAGCAGAATTCATTAGACAGCATCAACTCAAGGTTAGTGACTAAGGAATGGATGGAAAGTTTAATGATAGACGTGAGTTGTGGGCTGCACCAGCATCGGAAAAAAGTCAACATGATTATTTGAGTATATTTTTTTAATGCAAGGGTAGTTCTATTATGACTTAATGATTCAGTTTCCACTCAAGCTAGTACACAAAGCCAATGTATGCATAGTCTTATTTCTGTGTTAAATTTATAGCAACATTCCTTTGTAGCATTCTATAGACGAGGCCAAATGTTTGTAGAAGAATATATGCAAACCTATCCATTCATCCACTTACCTATTCTTTCAGTCCATTCAACAAATCTTTGTTGCCTTTTTAGGTGCTGTAGTTGTCTTAAAACACATTGATAAAAATAGTGTAAAAATGTCTTTTTTTTCTTGTTCTTATGAAGATTAAGATATATGGAGGAGGCAAGCATTAATTACAATATCTTCCTAATCAAAGTAGAATTAAAGTTGGTACTTTGTGAAACTATTCAGTATAAGGCAACAACCACATTTTGAGATTAGGCAGTGGTGCCAAGGAAGGCTCTGGTGAGGTCTGAATAAGATGGAGCATAAGGGTTTTGCAATATAAGAAGAATTGTTTGCAAAGACTTCAGGGAGGAGGAAGAGAGGGAGAAATCTGAAGGCAGTCAGATTTGAAGGGGTTCAGAGTGAAGCTGAGAGAGAAACGGACAGATAGGCCGAAGACCAAACACTTTGCAGTTTTTAGGCCATCTATAAACTCAAGTCTTTGTCCTTTTCGTTTGCTTGAATTTTTACTATTTAAGACAGTCTTACTTTATAACCCCAACTGACCTGGAACACCCAATGTAGACCAGGTGGTTACAAAAATATAATGATACCCCCACTGAGTGCTAGGAATTCAGGCATGCATTACTAGGAAAGCTCTAAGGATTGTTTCCTGACTACTGTGTTTCTAGTACCATACTAATTCATGATGATGGTGGAGCTTGAAGAGATAGAATAATGCCCTTTCAGAGGTTATAGGTTAGGAAGTAAGTAAGGACAAGTTATTATTCTTGAATAAGTGCATTTAGCCAAAGAGAAACTCCTATTAGTTTGTTGAGAACATTGTCTTATTCAATATTGGATCCTAAGTCATTATACTGAATTTGCTTTAGACAGTTGATCAAGAAGTGAGCACAAGATAAGCATGTATACAATGCTCTCAATATAATGGCTTTATGAAAGGGAAAATTCCCAACAGTCTTCTCTAGGGATGAAATGGGAACATATATATAGTTTAGATGTCATGGTGATACTCATATGCAAACAGGACAGCAACAATTATTTTCTCTACCTTTTAAATGAGAGGACTAGACAAACTGATTCATTATACTTCTTTTATTTTTTTAAGATTTATTCATTTATTATGTGCACAACATTCCTTTCATGTGTGCCCGCCTGCCAGAAGGGGGCGCCATGTCTCATTATAGATGGCTGTGAGCTACCATGTGGTTGCTGGGAATTGAATTCAGGACCTCTGGAAGAGGAGTCGGTGCTCTTAACCACTGAGCCATCTCTCCAGCCCCTCATTATACTTCTTATTGCTTGAGAATTTCTTTTATTCTCCCATATTGTAGTCTTGTGAAGAAAGACCTTTAAGATCTGTAAAATGATGTTCTTGACCTCCCTGGTTTATACAGACCTTCCTTCCTTACTTCAGCAGGGTTCCCTGACCTTGGCCTGGTTTTTGGCTGTGGGTCTCTGCATCTGTTTTTGTCAGTTATCGGGTGAAGCCTCTCTGATGACAATTAGGGTAGTCAGCAATCTATGAATATAGCAGAATATTGTTAAGCATCATTACATCGACTTTTTTTCCTGCAATCATGTTTGGTCCTATCCTAGGTTTCTGGGTCATCTATTCTCTGGGTCTTGGCACTGTAGGCAGTGTCAAGGGTGGAATTACTCTCACAGTATGTGTCTGACGCTGAAATAGTCATTGATTGGCCACTCATGAGGACTCTGTGCCACCCTTAATACATCCCCCACAGCACATCTCACAGGCAGGATAGACTGTAGGTCAAAGGTTATGTGGCTAGGTTGATATCCCAATTCCTCTACTGGAAGTCTTTTCTGATCACAGGAGATAGTCAGTTCAGGCTATCTCTCCACTGTTGCTAGGAGTCTTAGCTGGGCCTAACCTTATAGTTTTCTGGGAGTTTCCCTTGCACCCACCCCTTCTAGTCATCTCTTAAAGTACTCTTCCCTTCCACCCATCCCCAACCCAAGTCTTCATTTTCCAATCTCTACCCACTTCCAGTCCACCCACAAGATCTCTTCTATTTCTCCTTCCCAGGGATATCCCAGCATCCCCCCTTGGGCCCTCCTTACTACCTAGCCTATCTGGGTCTGTGAATTGCAACATGATTATCCTTTACTTTGTAACTAATATTCACTTATAAGTGAGTATGTGCCATATTTGTCTTTCTGGGTCTGTGCTGTGAGATAGTACTCTTATATACTGCAAAGATTAGTCACTCTTATTAGTTTAAACAAATGGTGATTGGTCAGTATCCAGGCAGGAAGTATAGGTAAGGCAATCAGACTAGGAAAATTCTGGGAAGAGGAAAGGAAGAGATGTAGTCACAAGCCAGATGAACAAGCAGCAAAATGAGAATGCCTCATTGATAAAAGGTACCAAACCATGTGGCTAAACATAGACGAGAATTGTGAGTTAATTTAAATTTTAAGAGCTAGTTAATAATAATCCCTAGCTAATGGCCAAACAGTTTATAATTAACATAATCCTCTGTGTGTTTCTTTGGGACTGAATGGCTGTGGGAACTGGTGGAACAGAAACTTCTGTCTACAGGTGTGGGTTACTTCATTCAGGATGATTTCTTTTCTAGTTCTACCAATTTGACTTTGAATTTCATGATGTCATTTTTTTTAACATCTGAGTAATACTCCATTGCGTATCACAAGGGGAATCATATAAACAACTAACCTGGGCTCACAGGAGCTCATAGAGTATGGACCAATAGCCAGGGAGCTTGCATGGAACTAACCTAGGCTCTCTACATATATGTGACAGCTGTATAGGTTGGTCTACTTGTGAGACTCCTAATAGTAGAAGTAGGGGGCTATCTCTAATGCTTTGACTGGTGTGGTTACTTGAAAGATAATGATTTCCAAAGGGTGTGGTAGTATTAGGAGCTGTGGTCTTGTTGAAGGAAGTGGGTCACTGTGGGGGTGGGCTTTGAGGTCTCTTTTGCTCAAGCTTCCCTCAGTGTAACAGTCAACTTCCTATTGCTTGCAAAATATAGCACTGTCAGCTCCAGCACCACATCTGCCTGTATAACGCCATGCTCCCTGTCATGATGATAACAGACTGAACCTTTGAAACTGTGAGTCACCCCAATTAAATGTTTCCTTTATAAGAGTTGATACGGTCATGGTGTTTCTTCACAGAAATAAAACCCTAATTAAGACAGCTGGATTTGGGGATATACTCCTCATACTGGGTTGCCTTGCCTAGTCTTAATGCAAGGAAAGGAGCTTAGTTCTACCAAAACTTGATATACCATGCTATGTTGATGTATAGTAGAGGCCTTCTCTTTTCTGAACCAAAATGGAGGAGGAGTGGATGGGGTGGTGGTGGAGGGAGGTGGGGAATGGGGTGGGAGAAGAGGAAAGAGTGGAAACTGTGGTTGGGATGTAAAATAAATGGAGAAATTTAATTAATATAAAAAGTGTACATGATTGACTATTTCTCAACCATTAAGAATGAAATAATGTTTGTAGGAGAATGGATGGAACCAGAGGTCATCATGTTAAGAGGAGTAAAATAGACTAAGAAAGAGAAATATCACACATGTGTTTTCTGTAACATGTAGGATCTAGATGAAAACAATAACAAGAAACCACAAAAGTAAAAAGGGTACTGTTAGTAAAAAAAGGAAAGGAACCTGTGGGAGAGAGAAGAGAAACAAGAGACAGTAAGACGTTCATGAGAATCATCAAAGTCCACACCGCACATGCAGGAAAATGTCATATCAAGCCCATTACTGTCCACAATTCATATGTGATAATGGCTCTGGCTATAAACCCTGTTCCACTGCTCATACACCACTCTTTTTTAAAGAAAATATTCTTTCAAAGTGTCTGTTTTGTAACTCACTTTGAAGATGTCAAGTATGCAGCATAGAGCTCGGGAGGTGACTCAGAAGTGAGGGCGGAGTGGCACACAGCTGAAATGACAATCCGCCAGCTGCAGGATGGGACGTGGACAGAAGAGATGCAGCCAGAAGATGGTGGGCCATCTGGCAACAGAGACTCTGCCAGAACAAGGTGGAGGGCAAGAACAAGTTTCACACAGCTATGCTATGGCAGAAACACACCTACACACGCACACACACACACACACACACACACACACACACACACACACACACCGTTAGATAAATGAATATTAAAAGTATGTAATTCATTCCTTAAATGCAATAGGAGCTGAATAAATGATGTCAATTTTTATGGTTATTTTGATAGTATTAGGTCTAGGCACAGCAGGACTGACACATGCATGGGCTGTCAGAGACTGGGGCAGCATGCACAGGGCCTGCGCAGTCTAAGCTGGATGAGTTCCCAATGCTGAGGGGAGAAGTGGACACAAGACCACACACCTAACCATAATCTATCTCCAACTGAACCACTTGCAGAGGAACAATTAGTTTTCTCCACTGGAGTCTCACTGGGTATGCAAACCATACTTAATATAACTAACCCCATGACCACTAATAGATGAAAAACACAAAACAAACTCAATGATATTTTGGGTTTGTTTATTTGTTGCTTGCTTGTTTCTTTATCTGGGCCTTTTTTGAACCTCACAGGTCTTTTTTAAAATTTAGTTAAGTTTTTTTTTAAAAAAAAAAAAAACCCTATATTTTCTCATTTTATATACCAATCCCAGTTCCCATTCCCTCCCCTTCTCCTGCTCCCTCTACCTTCCTCCTATTCCATCCCCCATCCACTCCTCAGAGAGGCTTCTCATGGGGAAGTCAACAAAGTCTAGCACATTGTTTTGAGGCAGGACCAATGCCCTGCCTACTATATCTAGGCTGAACAAGGTATCCCTCCAAAGAGAATGGGTTCCAAAAAGCACAAGTAGAAGGGATAGTTCCTGGTCTCACTGCATCAGTGGCCCCACCGTCTGATGCAGTCATACAACCATCACCCACATTCAGAGGACCGGGTTCCCTCACTCTCAGGCTGGAGTTGGTGAGTTCTCATTAGCTCAGGTAAGCAGTTCCAGTGGGTATCCCCATCATGGTCTTGACTTCTTTGCTCATATTCTCACTCTTCCCACTCTTCAACCGGTCTTTGGGAGATCAGTCCAGTGCTCTGGTGTGGATCAATGTATTTGCTTCTATCTGTTGCTGGATGAAGCTTCTATGATGACATTTAAGATAGTTATGAATCTGACTACAGGGCAAGGCCAGTTCAAGCACCCTATCCACTATTACTTAGGGTCTTGGCTGGAGTCATCATTGTGGATTCCTGGGAATTTCTTTAGTACCAGGTTTCTTGCTAGCCTCATAATAGCTCCCTCAATCAAGATATCTCTTTTCTTGTTCTTCATCTCTGTCCTTCCTCCATCTTGACCATCCTGTTCCCTCCCCTTCTCTTCCCTCCTCCCTTTCTGCCCTTCCTTCTTTCCCTAACCCCATGCTCTCAATTTTCTCAGGAGATCTTGTCTATGTCCCCTTCCCAGAGGGATCCGTGTATGTTTCTCTTTGGGTTCCCTCACAGGTCTTTTGCTTATATTTTCTGGTTTCTGGTTTTGTTTTAGGAGCTTTTTGTGTCAAGAAATGTGTGTGTGTTTCAGTGTCAGTATATGTTTCTTATATTTTTCCTTTGACTCATTCTTTTTGCTTGCTTGTTTTTATTCTATTTAGTTGGTTTCTTTTTATTGCATTTTATTTTGTTGTTTTTTTTAAGGTACCTCTTTGTTTTCTAATGAGAGAGACAAAGAAACAGTGTGAAATTGGGTGAATGGGGAAGATCTGGGAGGAGTTGGGGGAAGGAAAACCATATTTAGAATATATTGTATGAAAAAGCAATCTATATTCAATAAAAAAGAGTATTAGAAACATCATTTTAGGTGTCTATGAAAAAGTTGGCATTGTGTGACTATTTTTTCACTGTTTAGAAACAAGTGTGGGAAGGTATATGCATTTGAGGACACACGGTGTAACTGCTTCAGAGGAGAAAGCCAGGTAGAGGTCGAAGAGAATTTGGAATGGTGAAGATCTTCAGGACTTTCAGATAGCCCAATTCTGTCCTACGAAATGTGTTTAGGGAAAAGAAAGTCAATGTGTGCCTAAAATAACATATCACAAAATCTTTTGGGAGGTCAGCTTACATATCTGTTAATTACACATATTTAAAACAAATCTTCCTGGCTGTGTCTTAGGTGCCTCTGGAAGCTAAATTTTCTTTATTCCTTTCGATGGAGCTTTCTTTCATGCACTAGTGTTTGCTTAGCTTAAGAGTAAGGACTGTACTGCAGCTGAGCACATTCCTTCACTCACCTCCTTGGAGGGACTGTGTACTGTTGGCCCTCTGTATCCGGGTGTTCCAGATTATCAGAGTCACCCAATTGCAGATGGCAATACATATAAAAATTTCATAACCTTCTAAATAGCAAAAATGAATTTTATATGAGTGGAGTATCACTGTAATCTGTGGCGTGCAGGAACACCCTGCTGTAGCCTCCTGCCGCTTCATAGCTCAGGTTGTTACCAGCAACCGAGCACCTTTCCTGCTGTATTATGTTATATAGTTAGGCCTGTATGACTGTGTCTCTATAGAGTGTATATGGATATATTTTCCTCATAATTATTTCTTGAACAATACAGAATAACATCTTTTCATATAGCATTGGCAATATATTAGGTATCAAAAGTAATCTACAGATGGATTTAGAGTATATGAGACGATGTGTGTAGGATATATGCAAGCATTACAGCATTTTACAGAAGGGACTTGAACATCTGTGGATTTGGGTGTCATCAGGGGGTCTCAGAATCAAGTCACTGTGGATACGAAGGGACAACTCTATTTCTGTTAAGATCCATTTATTTTCAACAGTGTTTGAAAATCACCTAGATTCATATTTTTTCACATTTTATCTGAGAAGTGCATGATGTTTACTTATGAAATGGAAATGAATTTTAGTATTGCGCTTACTGCTGTGGGGTGTAGAGTTGACTTCATCTCATTAAATGCATGGGTGAATTAGTGTATTTATTTGCATGTATGATATAGCTGTATTTCAAAGCAAACATTTCAAAGGATCATAGAAATATGTATGTAAAGTTTGCATTTGCCTCCTAGTGATGTTCTTAGAGAGGATAGGCACTACATAGGTCTGCTTTCATAAGAAAAATTGGACTATTTGGAATTCCATTACTCAATTTTCATGGGCATAGATGTAGGCAGTCTTCTGGATGCAAAACTTTTAAGTGTTTATGACATAATTTAAAAATATGGCAATAAATAGGTGAGATCAAATTCTACCCACAGGTAACTTAGTGTGAGCCCAAGCAATGGCTTTTGTCTTCTGTGTTTATAACAGAGTCAAGACACACAGGGTTAAGCATAGTTTTGTGAGATAGTTCTAAGTCATACACATTTTATTTTATAATGTGGGTGCTTTACAGTAAATAACCTGAGATGGAGCACATATTGGAAACAGTGCTGGGGGCCACTAAGCTGGTTTAGTGATCCGCAGATGTGAACTTCTTTTAATTAAACACAACATGGTCCCATGTTTTTCCATACAGCTTCTTTTGGAATTTTAGTTCTTACATTTTATTTCATCATGAATAGATTTTAATCATTATTTAAACATTCATGAGTTTTCACTTTGATGTAGGTAGATTTGATTCCCATGGAAGTTAATGGGGGTTATGAATGAATGCAGAGGGAAAATGTACCCACAGCATACAAAACAAATTTAGAACAACTTATAATGCCCTGCAGTAGTAAAGAGCTAGTTTAAGGGGTCAATAAGAGGGTAAATACATATTTTAAAGACTATTTTTGTGAAAAATTCTCATGGTTTTATGACCCTAGGGAAGAATAAATGTGTGTTACTGCCCCCCAAAAACCAAAAGAATAAGTAAATGAACAAACAAATAAATAAATAAGTAAGAGCCTAACAATTATGCCTAAGGTAAAGTGTAAATTATGGTTTGCCTTTGCAGGAAGCACACAACTGCTTGCGTTCTTTAGGAGAGCTCCTTCTATTTCCAAGAGTGTTGTAACCAATCCTTAATTCTCACAGTGTCCTTGTGAACAGTCACACAGGGACACATTTATCATTCGGTCTCCAAGACTTAATATTCTAAATGATCAACTTAGCTTCCATCAGTATGCACCCATAGAAATGAGTACAGTGGTGGGTAACAGGCCAGAAGCTCTCTTTGGCCACTTGAGTGGTTGGATTTCACAAGGAACCCTTCTGCTGTATGTCTAAATGTGCAGAGCATCATACTGTTTAAAAGCCACCAGCAAATATTAATTAGATCAGCAAAACTGAATACAGTATTTTACTCATACTTCCTCCAAGGCGTGATAAATAAGAAAGCTCCAACCCCAATCACATCACACAGTCAGGTAGATCGCCTATGAGATAGCATTATGCAGTGTAAAAACCAATCATTGCACTAAAGTCATAGGATGTGACTTCTTTTTCAGTGTTTGCAACTTGAACTGCTAATTGGAAAAATATGATGAGCTTAAAAAGATACAGATTCTAGGGACTGGAGAAAAGCTTAAAAGCACTTGCTGCCCAAGCATGAGAATGGGAGTTTGAAAGACAGCACCCACGTAAAAGCCAGGAAAGCCCTTTTACAGGCAAGTAAGTCTAGCACTGAGAAACACAGAGATAGGAAGATTTCTGCGGCTTACAGTACAGGCTGACAGCCTAGACGAAAAACCATGATTTTCATGAGCAAGAGATCCTGCCTCAAAGAAATAAGGCAGAGTGAAATGGAGGACAGTCAACTACTTCCTTAGAACATGCTCACCTCACACTGCACATATGTGTGTGCACACTTCACACACATATACCACATACATGAAGGTGTCTGGAAAAACTGTTATGAGAGCTTTGAAGAATGAGTAGTAGAAACTGCTATATAAAAGGGAAACAAACCAAAGCAAATTATAGTTTATTCTTAACAAAAGACAGAAAACTATTTTAAGGGATAAATTTGTGTCAGGCCTCTGCCAACACCTATAAAAAGGAGACATTGCTAATGCCTATAAGAATTACTAGGAACAGACACTGGCAGACAAGTAGATCAACTTATAATACAGGGCCTTGAACAGAGAATTTGCAGACCCACTGCCCCTTTTTATACATTCTGCGGAATTCTGCAGGGCAGAAATGCAGAGCATAGGAACATAGTCAGGCTAGGCATTCAAGAAGATATAAAGTATGAATGGACTGAGTCTTGAGGGATACACAGAAGTAGGTCAGTTGGAGAAAGGGGATGGGTCCTCCAGGCAGAGAGAATGCAGGAGAAGTGGGGGTGCACAGCACACTCAGAAACATGCAAGATGCTCATATCACTGCCTTTGCGAATCCATTCAGGGAACTAGTAGAAGATGAGTGAGGATTCAAGTAGCCAAGGCCAAATATGAGTGGGTTTATAATTCATTACTAAGGCCATGGGGAGACTTTATTTTCTATTGGGCAGGAACAGATTGGGCTGCTGTTTTCGAAAATACATTCTAGTAACCTTTGGGGAGGGACAGAAGCCAGAATGGTTCATTACAGCTTTGTCATGGCAAAGATGATTAAAGATTAAACTAACAGTGGAACAACAAGGAGTGATGTCATAGACTGAGCCACTTTGGGGAGTAGAACAAAAATATTTAGCACAAATATGCAATCCTCATTTTAATTTTCAAAATAAAGCCAATGATGAGAAGCAGCATGTTAAAATGGGGGCTTGGTTGCCTGGATAATGACTCCCAAATCTAGATCCCACCCTCTAAATCCTGTGGATATTTTGCTTTAGTGGCAGAGGGGTTTTGCAGATGTGGTACGTTGTTTTTGAGAAAGAGGTGTGGCAGTTTAAATGTAATTGGCCCCCATAAGCTCATAGGGAGTGGCACTCTTAGGAGATGTGACTTTGTTGGAGTGGGTCTGACATTGTTGGAGGAAATGTATCACTGTAGGGGTGGCCTTTGAGGTCTCACAGATACCCAAATCATGCCCATTGCCCCAGTCCACTTCCTGTTGCCTTCCGATCAAGATGTAGCCAGCATCACATATGCCTGCATGTGACCTTGCTTCCCACCATGATGATAATGGACTGAACCTTTGAACTGTAAGTGAGCACCCCAAATAAATGTTTTCCTTTGTAAGAGTTGCCTTGGTCATGGTGTCTCTTCATAGCAATATAAACCCTAGTGAAAATAAGAGGTTATCCTAGATTATGGAGGTAGTATAATCTTAAGGGTCTTTGGAAGAGGGAAATGACAAAGATGAGTCAGAATAGAGACATGACAATAGAAGCAAGGAGTAAAGTGGCATGGCCAAGTCATCCAGACCTAAGGATTGTGGGCTGTCTCCGGAAACTAAGGTAAAATGTGAGGCTAAGTCTTAAGAAGAGTGGAGCAGGAAAACATCCCTCATAGCCTAGAGGTTAATAAGGTTTACAAGAGAGGTGGGCAGTGAACTGGTCAATCATCCCCAATGTGGAGGTGTCTCAGTTTCAGCATGGTTTCCTGGAAAGGGGGTCTCCTCAGGGTAGAAGAGATAAGAGAAAGCCAGATGGAATCTCCAGCTTCTGCTCATGGCAGGACCAGAGACATGTTTGGCTTCAGCACTTGCAGCAATAGGATGCCTTTCTCCCTTTTTATTAAAAGTAGATTCTTTTCTCAGACACTATGACCTGATAATAGTTTCCTCTCCCTATTTCTCCCAGTTACTTTCTATGTCTTTTCTCATCTGGATCCACTCCCTTTCCATCTCTCATTAGAGAAAAGAACAGACTTCTAAATGATAACAAGAAATCCTTTTTTCCCCCATATTCTTTTATTTTTTCCCTTCAAAAACAATAATTTACATTTCCTCCCCTTCTCCCAGTCCCCTCCCGCTCCCCCCTCCTGCTGCTTCCTTAAAAGAGGGCATGGTGCCCAGCCCTGTGGGAAGTCCAAGGCCCTCCCCCCTCCATCCCATCCTAGGAAGGTGTGCATCGGAACCGACTAGGTTCCAAAAAGATAACACATGCAGAGGAGATAGATCTTAGTGTCATTGTTGATGGCTTCTCATTCTGCCCCCATTGGCAGCCACATTTAGAGAGTCCAGCTTGATCACATGCTCATTCAGTCCCGGTCCAGCTGGATTCGGTGAGCTCCCATTAGATCAGGCACACTGTCTCAGTGGGTGGTCCAGCCCCTCGCGGTCCTTACTTCTTTGCTCATCTTCTCCCACCTTCTGCTCTTCGACTGGACGTTGGGAGCTCAATCCATTGCTCTGGTGTGAATGTGAGTCTCTGTCTCTATCTCCATCCATCGGACGAAATTTCTATGGATGTGATCAAGATATTCATCAGTGAGACTATGGGACAATGCCAGTTCTGGCACCCTCTCCTCTGCTGCCCAAGGACCTAGCTGGGGACATCCTTGTGGACACCTGGGATCTCCTCTAGAGCCAAGTATTTTGCCAGTCCTAAGATGACTCCAATAATGTAGATATCTTATTCCCTTCTCCAACATCCACCTTTCCTCCATCTCCACACTCCCACTCCCCCAATCTCTCCCCAGTCCTTCCCTTCTCCCTTCTCCTTCCCATTTCTCCCGTCCCCCCCCACCTCCCTACAACCACCTCTATCCCCACCCCCATATTCCCACCTCTTGCCTGGCAATCTTGTTTGCTTCCAATTTCCAAGAAGATCTATATATGATTTTCTTTGGGTTTGCCTTGCTATTTGGCTTCTCTGGGCTTGTGAGCTATAAGCTTAGTGTCCTTTGTTTTATGGCTAGGGTCCACTAATGAGTGAATACATACCATAATCGTCTTTTTGGGTTTGGGTTATCTCACTCAGGATAGCGTTTCCTATTTCCATCCATTTGCATGCAAAATTCAAGATGTCATTGTTTTTTACTGCTGCGTAGTACTCTAATGTGTATATATTCCACACTTTTTTGATCCATTCTTCCATTGAGGGGCACCTAGGTTGTTTCCAGGTCCTGGCTATTACAAATAATGCTGCTATGAACAGAGTTGCACAAATGCTTTTGTAGTATAATTGGGCATCGCTTGGGTATATTCCCAAGAGTGGTATTGCTGGATCCTGAGGTAGGTTGATTCCCAATTTCCTGAGAAACCGCCACACTGATTTCCAAAGTGGTTGCACAAGTTTGCATTCCCACCAGCAATGGATGAGTGTTCCCATTACACCACATCCTTTCCAGCATAGTCTATCATTGGTGTTTTTGATTTTAGCCATTCTGACAGGTGTAAGATGGTATCTCAACGTTGTTTTGATTTGCATTTCCCTGATCGCTAAGGAAGTTGAGCATGACCTTAGGTATCTTTTGGCCATTCGAACGTCTTCTGTTGAGAATTCTCGGTTCAGATCATTACCCCATTTTTTTAATTGGGTAATTTAGAATTTTAACGTCTAGTTTCTTTAGTTCTTTGTATATTTTGGAGATCAGACCTTTGTCTGATGTGGGGTCAGTGAAGATCTTCTCCCATTCAGTAGAATGCCTTTTTGACTTAATGATAGTGTCCTTTGCTTTACAGAAGCTTCTCAGTTTCAGGAGGTCCCATTTATTCATTATTGCTCTTATTGTCTGTGCCACTGGGGTTTTACATAGGAAGTGGTCTCCTGTGCCCATGTTTGACTTCTTCCTTTCCAATTAGAATCCCCAAGATCTCCTTATTCTGTCTTATAGTTATTGAGAGAACTGCAAGCACTATATTAAAGAGATATGGGGAGAGTGGACAGCCCTGTCTTGTTCCGGATTTTAGTGGAATCACTTTGAGTTTCTCTCCATTTAATTTAATGGTAGCTGTCGGCTTGCTATATATAGCTTTTATTATACTTAGATATGATCCTTGTATCCCTAATCTCTCCAAGACCTTTATCATAAAGGGGTGTTGAATTTTGTCAAATGCTTTTTCAGCATCTAATGATATTATCATACGGTTTTTTTGTTTCAGTTTATTTATATGATGGATTACATTGATAGATTTCCGTATGTTGAACCAGCCCTGCATCTCTGGGATGAAGCCTACTTGATCATAATGGATGATCTTTTTTATGTGTTCTTGGATTCGGTTTGCCAGTGTTTTATTGAGAATTTTTGCATTGATGTTCATGAGTGAAATTGGTCTGTAATTCTCTTTCATGGTTGCTTCTTTGTGCGGTTTTGGTATCAGGGTAACTGTAGGTTCATAATTAGAGTTTGGCAATGATCCTTCTGTTTCTATTATGTGAAACACCTAAGTAGTATAGGTATTAGCTCTTCTTGGAAATTTTGGTAGAATTCTGCATTAAACCATCTGGTCCTGGGCTTTTTTTTTTTGGTTGGGAGGTTTTTGATGACAGCTTCTATTTCCTTGCGACTTATAGGTCTATTTAAATTGTTTACCTGTTCTTGCTTTAATTTCGGTATATGGTATTTATCTAAAAAACTGTCCATTTCTTTTCTCATTTTCCAATTTTGTGGCATACAGGCTTTTGTAGTAAGACCTAATGATTCTCTGAATTTCCTCAGTGTCTGTTGTTATGTCCCCCTTTTCATTCCTGATCTTGTTAATATGAGTATTCTCTCTTTGCCTTTTGATTAGTTTGGATAGGGGTTTGTCGATCTTGTTGATTCTCTCAAGGAACCAGCTCTTTGTTTCATGGATTCTTTGGATTGTTTTCTGTGTCTCTATTTTGTTGATTTCAGCCCTCAGTTTGGTTATTTCCAGTCTTCTACTTCTCCTGGGTGAGTCTGCTTCTTTTTTTTTCCAGAGATTTTAGGTGTGCTGTTAAGTCACTAATGTGTGCTTTCTCCGTTATCTTTATGTGGGCACTCAGTGCTATGAACTTTCCTCTTAGCACTTCTTTCATAGTGTCCCATAGGTTGGGGTATGTTGTGTTTTAATTTTCGTTCAATTCAAGGAAGACTTTAATTTTTTTTTTATTTCTTCCTTGACCCAGGAGTGGTTCAGTAGGTGACTGTTCAGATTCTATGAGTTTGTAGACTTTCTGGGGGTAGAGTCTTTTTAAATTCTAACTTTACTCCATGATGATCCAATAAGACACAGGTGGTTACTCCAATTTGTTTGTATCTGTGGATGTTTGCTTTGTTACCGAGTATGTGATCAATTTTCGAGAAGGTTCCATGAGATGCTGAGAAGAAGGTATATTCTTTCCTGTTTGGGTGGAATGTTCTATAGATGTCTATTAAGTCCATTTGATTTATTACATCTGTTAGTTCTCTTATTTCTCTGTT
>PVIU01023184.1:0-10788 GCA_004026605.1 Ondatra zibethicus | reverse complement strand
GGAGTGTGGGGTTTGATGTGTACTTTGAGTTATAGTAATGTTTCCTTTACATAAGTGGATGCTTTTATATTAGGAGCATATATATTCAGGATTGAGATTTCATCCTGATGGATTATTCCATTTAAGAGTATAATATGTCCATCTCCATCTCTTCTGATTGATTTTAGTTTGAAGTCGATTTTGTTCGATATTAGTATAGCCACACCTGCTTGTTTCTTAGGGCCATTTGATTGAAAAACCTTTTCCCAACCCTTTATTCTGAGATAATGTCTATCTTTGTGGTTGAGGTATGTTTCTTGTAAACAACAGAATGTTGGATCCTGTTTTCGTATCCATTCTCTTAACCTGTGCCTTTTTATAGGTGAATTGAGTCCATTGATATTAAGTGATATTAATGACCAGAGGTCATTAACTGCTGTTATTTTTTTAGGGTTGTAGAGTTTGTGTGTTTCCCTTCTTTGAGTTGTGCCAGTGGGGGGCTTTTATATGTTTGTGTTATTATGGGTGTTGCTTGCTTCCTTTAGATGTGATTTTCCTTCTAGTACTTTCTGTAAGGCTGGGTTTGTGGCTATATATTGCTTAAATTTGTTTTTATCCTGAAATATCTTCTTTTCTTCATCGATGGTGAAAGAAAGCTTTGCTGGGTATAGTAGTCTGGGCTTGCATCCATGGTATCTTAGTGTCTGCAGCACATCTGTCCATGACTTTCTGGCTTTCATGGTTTCCATAGAGAAGTCAGGTATAATTCTTATAGGTCTACCTTTATATGTTACTTGACCTTTGCAGCTCTTAATATTCTTTCTTTATTCTGTATGTTTTGTGTTTTGATTATTATATGGTGAGGGGATTTTGTTTTTTGATCCAGTCCATTTGGTGTTCTTTTTGCTTCTTGTACCTTCATAGGAATTTCCTTCTTTAGGTTAGGAAAGTTTTCTTCTATAATTTTGTTGAATATATTTTCTGGGCCTTTGAGCTGTAATTCTTCTCCTTCTTCTACCCATATTATTCTTAGGTTTGTTCTTTTCATGGTGTCCCAGGTTTCCTGGATGTTTTGTATTAAGAATTTTTTGGATTTGCTTCTTTCTTTGCTCAGTGAGTTTATTTCCTCTGTAGTATCTTCAGTGCCTGAAATTCTTTCTTCTATCTCTTGTATTCTGTTGGTTATACTTGTCTCTGTAGTTCCTGTTCGTTTACCCAGATTTTCCATATCCAGCCATCCCTCAGTTTGTGTTTTCTTTATTACCTCCATTTCGGTCTTCAAGTCTTGAACTGTTTCCTTTACCTGTTTGATTGCTTTTTCTTGGTTTTTTTGGGTATCTTTGAGGGATTTATTCATTTCTTCTAACTTTTCATTTGTCTTCTCTTCCATTTCTTTAAGGGAGTGTTTCACATCCTATTTAAGGGTCTCTATCATAATGTTTTCATAATATTACATTTAAATTTGATTTCTTCTACTTCTTCTGGATTGGGGTGTTCAAGTCTTCCTGTTGCGTGTTCACTGGATTCTGGTGTTATCATGTTGCTTTTCAGGTTGTTCGAGGAATTCTTGCATTGGCGCCTGTCCATTTCTTCCTTCAAATGCAGCCAGGAGTGTCTTGATGTCTTGGTCCCATCTTTGCTGTGGCTGACTGTGTTCTTAGGGGTTTTTCTTGGTCTGCCCTCTCTTAGGTCCCCTCAGCACTGGAGCTAGCTCTCAGATACCCTCTTCCCTGAAGCAGGCTGTGCTGGTGGATCTAAGGACCCAGAAGATTGAAAGGAGTGCTTGGGGGCAAGATGGGATGGGGCAAATAGAGAAAGTCAGTAGCCAGGGAGATGCCCTGACGGATGGCCAGAAACATTTAGGGAACTGGAGGAGGTCTGTACTCCATTCCTGGGTCTGTGCAAGCTGGGCGGGTGAGCACACACTTATCCCTCTGGATGGATCTCCTCAGTATAGGAGCAGGGCCTCTTTCTGGGCCAAGGGCCTCACAGACAAAATGGCAGGCTTGGGGAAGAGCAGGGTCATATGGAACAAAGCTCATCACTGGCTCCTCAGCCCCTCAGCCCCTCAGCAGGCTGAGTTGGGTGATCCTAGGACCCCGTAGATGGAAAGGAGTGCTTGGGGGCAAGATGGAATGGGGCAAATAGAGAAAGCCAGTAGCTGGGGAGATGCCCCACTGAATCTCCAGAAACGTTTAGGGAACTGGCCTGCCGGGACACTCTTCCCAGTGTTTTTGTTTTTTCCATCTGAGATTGAGAATTGTCCTTTCAAGGTCTATGAAGAATTGTGTTGGAATTTTGATGAGGACTGTATTGAATCTGTAGATTTTTTTTCCTAGGATGACCATTTTTACTACGTTAATCTTACAAATTCGTGAGCATGGGAGATCTTTTCATCTTCTGATGTCTTCTTCAATTTTTTTCTTCAAAGACTTGAAGTTTGTGTCATCCAGGTCTTTCACTTGCTTGGTTAGGGTTACGCCAATTTTTATATCATTTGTGGCTATTGTGAGGGTATTGTTTTCCTGATTTCTTTCTCAGATCATTTGTATTTTGAAAGAATACTGATTTTTCTGAGTAAATCTTGTATTTGACTACTTTGTTGAAAGTGTTTCTCAGCTGTAGGATTCCCCTGATGAAATTTTTAGGGACATTTATGTGTACTATCACATCATACACAGAGACACTTGATTTCTTCTTTTCCAATTTGTATTTCCTTGATCTCCTTCAATTGTCTTACTTCTCTAAGACTTCAGTTTGTATATTGCATAGATATGGAGAAAGTGAACAAACTTTTATTGTTTTTGATTTTAATGGAATTGCTTTGAGTTTCTCTCCATTTAAGTTGATGTTGGCTATGGGCTTGCTGTAAAATACCTTTATTATCTTTAAGTATTAAAGTACTAGGTTCTTTTGGTGATGACTGTATCTGCCTTTTACTGTTGTCCAAAGAATCTGAGGCTAAAGTGAAGAGTTTTGAATTAATTCCATTGGCAGAAGAAATATCAAAAGAGCCTAGTATGGACTCTATCAGGTGGATATTAGTGGTAATTCTAATGAAGATTTGTACTGAAATGGAGCAATCTGAACAAGGTTGTTAGTATTTAGTGACCCTGGCGAATCCCATGATGGGTAGAGGACCATGGAGGGTAAGAACAGACAGATACGCCATGCAGAGAGAGTTTGGGTATGGAAAATTTATTTAGTCAGTATTGGGAGAGTATAAGGGTAGGGGCTATGAGGAGAAGAAAGTGAGAGAGGCTGGGAGGAGAGGAGTGAGGGAGGAGAGAGGCAGGGAGCTGCCTCTTCAGAAGAAGAACTGACAGAAAGAGAGAGAAAGGGAGGGGGGCTGAGACCAGTTTGCCTAGGTGGGAAGGGGGAGATTGCAATGGATGGAGTGTGTCTGTTAAAGGGGCAGCGTAGACAAGTGACAGGGCAGGCCAACATAATTATAATTAATACAAGGGTAAATTACAAAATGTAAAATTTAAGGAGAAAAGGAGCATCAAAAAGTGGAATGGAACTGAGTCCTGTGTTCAAGGAGATAAACAGATTAAGAAATGGAATAAAGGGAGTAGGGACTTCTGGGCAAGATCCCACTCAGTTAAGTTTCCAGCTTGTGAAAAGGAACTAAAGGAAAGTTTAGAACCAGATGTGGTGGTGCACATCTTTAATCTTAGCACTCAGAGGGCAGAGACTGGCAAATTTCTGAGTTTGAGGACAGCTTGGCCTACAGTTCAAGTTTCAGGACAGCTTTGTTTAGGCAGTGGAAAACCAAAAGCTGGTGAGGATGTAATTGAATGAGGAAGCCATATTCCAGTCCTAGCAAACAGAAGAACTTAGTAGCTTTGGTCGTGTGGTTCTGGCTTTAGAGTTAAAGATATAAGAAAGGGGATATAGAATTTGTCTCAGAGACTAAGAAAAACTGCTGAGGCCAGGCATGTGTCAGGGCTCTCTCTGAATGGAGGCCTAGAAAGGCTACTGTGTGATGCTGTGAAATTGAAACCTGGATTACCTTGGAAACCCCAAGATGTTTAGAGATTTCAGAGCCATGGGATACCTGCTGAGAAAGCTAACAGGGAGTAGAGCCAGTCCAAAAGAAAGAAGTGTGTTATAGTCAACAAGGCTGAAAGGAACTGGAGATCTCAAGAGCCCTTTTGCATCAGAAGTGGAGATGCAGAGTTTGGAGTTTACCCAGATGCTTTGGTTCAGTATTTCCTCACTATGCTCCCTTCCCTATATTTTGGGACAGTAATGTATATCCTGTGCCATTGTATGTGGAAAGTATGTGACCTGCTTTTTTAATTTTGGTTTTATAGGGGATTATAGTTAAGAGCTTACATGAATCTCAGAAAAGATTTTGAACATTGAACTTTGAAACACTGTTGGGACTGTGACAGACTATGGCGACTTTTGAAGTGGGGCTAAATGCGTTTTTACATTATGATACAGCTATAAGTCTTTGGGGGCCAGGGAGTGCAATGTAGTGGTTTGAAAGAAAATAGTCCCAAAGGGAGTGGCATTATTGGCCTTGTTGGAGTAGGTGTGGTCTTGTTGGAGGAAGTGGGTCACTGTGGAGGTGGGTTTTGAGGTCTTATATATGCTCAAGATAGTGCCTAGTGCCTCAGACCTCTTCTTATTGCCTGCAATATGGAGGACTTTCAGCACCATGTCTGCCTGGATGCCATCATGCACCACCATGATAATAATGGACTGAATCTCTGAAACTGTCAGCAAACTGTCCCAATAAATGTTTGCCTTTATAAGAGTTTCCATGGTCATGGTGTATCTTCACATTAATATAAACCCTAAGACAACTATGTCCCTAGTATCCCTAATCTCTCCAGTATTTTTATAAGTTGTTTTTCTTAATCTCCATTTTTGAATGTTTGATTCTATTTGTTTCTTATCATTCTCCCCTCATTTTTTCCCCATTTTTCACTTTCGTGCCTGTGTGTTTCTGTGTTGTGCCTATGTGTACATGTTTTGCAGGTTTGTGGGCACACAGGTATGCATATAAAATACTTGAGGTTGATGTCTGGATTCATCTTTCATTGTTCTTCTACCTTATTCGCTGAGGTTATGTCTCACAATCATACTCAATGCTCACAGATATGACTTACCTTGCCAGGCAGTTTGCTCTTAGGATCCTGGATCTCTACCTTCTGAGGGTAGAATTGCAGGCAAGCTGAATTGCCTACCTGCATTTACATTCATTCTGTGGATCTGAATTTGGCTCCTCACACTTTCATGGCAAGTATCCATGAGACGGTCTCCACACCTGTAAATCTGTTACTAAAAATGAAGTAGGATGTTGGAGATTTGGAAACAATTTATAGGCAACTTTGTGTTTATGACTGGAGCACAAATTTAGGTAGGAATCATTATTAATTATTAATGTTCAGGCAGAAAATTACCATTCTTAAATGTCCATGTGATGACACTCTTGTTCTGAGATCTCACTGTGTTTGTTAGTTAGGTTTCAAGATTTCTTTAGAAAGAAATCATCTGCTCTTAAACCAAGACTAGGAGTTTACATGCTAATTCTGCATTCTGTGTGCTGTGTGCATCTGTGTGTGCCTCTGTACAAAGAGCCTTCTCTGTTCCGTGGCTGTCCAAATTGGTTTACCAGAAAAATCACATTGGATCCTTGTTTAAAATCCAGAGGGTTTTTTTTGGTGTGTGTGTGTGTGTGTGTGTGTGTGTGTGTGAGAGAGAGAGAGAGAGAGAGAGAGAGAGAGAGAGAGAGTTATACTGTCACAGTCTTTGAGCCCTGATGTGTTTAAGGAGAGCTCCTGTTTATCTCTCAAATATGCCAAGATTGCCAACACAGTCTTTAGTCACCTTCCTATTCCCATCCACCATCTTGGACTTTGCTTCTTGAATCTCTGTGGCTACACAAATAAGAACATGTTAGTCTTTATGCCATCAGTTTCTGTTTGAATGACATGGAGAGTTTCACTTTTTTTGCTTATTGATATGAAAGCTTCCACCTGTTTCTCATGTTACAGAAAGCCATCAAACTCTATGACTCCCTATTTTGGGTCTTTTATGAGTTCTTCCCTTTTTTACTTATTTACTATCCCCCCACAATGGTCTTTATAAAGAGATAACGTAAACATGTATACTTGAAATACCCTCTTGAATCAAACTTCAATCATCACACTTTGGAAAACTCTCCTGAGCTAGGCAATTGGTAATGTGCAACATGACAGATTGGATATAGGAGTAAGGGAGATAGGGCAGTCTTGGTTAATCCTCTACTGACTGGCCTTATAAATTGGGCAAATTTTTATGTGTTGCACTGAGAGAAGAATTGAAAGGGAATAAACTGTTTTGCTCGGGAAAGCCAATGAATTTAGTTTTCTACATGTCCAGTTCTCTATGAAAACCAAGGGAAGAGCTGTAGTATGGAAGAAGCATCCCTCTGTGAGCCATTCATTCATTGGCTTATTCATCAGTTTTCTTTTATGAAGCACCTTTTAAATGTGTGTCAGGATGCAACAATGGTAATATTTTATAGAGGATAGAAACAAATATCAAGTAGGTATTATAAGGCACGGTAAGTACAATGACAGGTGACATTCAGAGTATTATGAGAACTCATAGGTCGGCCACCAGTCCCAGACCTGGTGATCAAGGGAGGAGTTGACATTTATGCTGCAATTTAAGGATGAATTAGATAAGTCTGGCCAAGGAGCCTAGAGAGTGAAGTTATTTCAAAAAGAATGAAGAGTTACTATGAAGGCTGAGTCCAAAGGAAACACTGCTGGTAATGTCTGTGTCACTGGTTTCTGGTAGAAAAGAATTCAAGAGCAAAGGCTGGAGAGGCAAACAAGGGTGGTATAGTATAGAGTCTTATACACAGGGGGACTTTAAATACTCAACCTCAAAGATTTGAAACTGATTGCTGTGCTGAGAGTGAGAGCCCTGCAGGCTTGCGTAGTTGGGTACAAGTTGGTGGGGCTGCTTTGCGGAGGAAAGAATGTGTGCCATTGCCAGACGCACACATCCTCCATCTGTTTGTAGTTTGTCTGTCGTCTGTCTGTCGTCTGTCGTCTCCCTTTCCCTGCCTGGCAGCTGTTGTCTTAACATGCCAGCACCAAGCCTGTCTGCCTGCTTCCACACTCCCCGCCACGATGGTCATGGGCTTATCCTCTGAAATTGTAAGCAATCCCCCAATTAAATGCTTTGTTTTATAAGTTGCCTTGGTCGCGGTGTCTCTTCACAGCAATAGTGAGGCAACTAAAACACTGGTGACAGATGATGTCTACAAAGGTAGACAGACATCCTCTACCTTTGGTCAGTATCAGAATCACCCATGAAACATACTTAAAATGTCCCTACTATACTCAGCACAGCATATAATTTTCCTCAGTAAATTATCCCTTAAGCCTCATAGTCTTGGAAAGTTAATTTATACTTCCAAAGTGATACTGCTATTAAAAGCGTATAGTAACTTAAAGATAGAGAAGAGATTTCAGATGAAATTTTAAAACAGAAAAATCTGAAAATGAGAAAAAGCAGCTAGAAAAATGGAAATTAACTTCAAAACAGTACACACTGGATTCCATCTTATTGCAACCATAATGCTTATAGCAAAGAAAACAAATTAAGACAAATGTTCACAATGATGTAGGACAAAGACAATCTTTACACACTACTCCTGGAAATTCAAATAGGTTCTGTCATTATGGAAATCAGTAAAGAGATCTCTCTCTCCTCTCTCTCTTTCTTTCTTTCTCTCAACACCACAGACACACACACACACACACACACACACACACACACACACACTAAACTACCACATGGCCTACATATACTACTTCTGGATAAATACCCTAAACCATCATATCACAGAAACATGTGCATATTCACTCTCATTCCAACAATATTCTCATTAACTAAGACATGGAGCTGAACTATATGCCTATCAACAGATAAATGGATAAAGAGAAGATGGTATATTGTTGGTGGAGACCACTCATTAGTTTTCTCGCCGCCCAGACCCTAAATAATCATACAGAAACTATATTAATTACAATACTGTTTGGCCAATAGCTTAAGAGTATTTATAGCTAACTTTTACATCTTAAATTAACCCATTTATATCAATCTGTGTATTGCCACATGGTTGTGGCCTACCGATTTGGCTACATCCGGTGTTTTTCTCCTCTGTTAACCATCTCATTGACTCTGCGTACTCTCTCCTCTATCTGCTTGCAATTTCTGCCTTGCTCTATTCTGCACTGCAATAGGCCAAAGCAGATTCTTTATTAACCAATGGTATTCACAGCATACAGAGGGGACTTCCACATCTGCATATATACATGATGGGTATACAGTCAGCTATAAAAAGTAAAATCATATTCTTTAATGAATGATGCAACTCAATTTCATCAAATGGTAGAAGTAGAGGAACGCACAAGTTATCCTTTAACTTCCATACTCATGCTGTGATAGCCTTAAAAATTGAGAAAATGGAGGTGACACTCGGGTAAGGGAGGGGACTATTAGGAAAGGAGAAGAGGTTGGAGAAGAAGGGGAGAGTATTGGCGTGAATAGGATCAAAGTACGTGATACCCTTGAAGAAACTGTCTTTCGGGACCTAGCACTCTATAAAATGAGTACATGCTAATGAACTTCTAAAGGAGTATTAAGGTAGAAAAGAGAATTGGAGGTGACCAGCAATATGTCATAGCACATACAGAAGATGATTGAAAGCCCTGTAGCAACAAGAGGCTGCATGAAGTGGGAGGGACAGAGCACATGAAGTAGGAGGGACAGAGCAGTTGGTCAGACACTACACTATGGATTTTGAGGTGTGGGTATTAACAGTATCTGGAGCAGGTCCCTTTGACTCACATATTCTTGTCAGACAAAAGAGTGTCCTGAAAATTGTCAGACACATCTGTGGTAAACTGGAGTTTGGTTTGTAACTTCCTGAGAGTGTGGAGGAATAATGGCAGCGGTTCTGGAATGGCGTCTCCAATGACGCTTTCCATGCTGTCCAGGGCCATCTCAGTCTTCGGAGAGGACCAACGCCTCTGGAAAGTTTGTGTGTTTATAGTTTCTTAAAATATCAAACTGTATATAAAAAAACAGAAACATGCTCTCGTGTTGACCACTACTAGAAAACAGGCAAAAATAATTTGCTATTCTATTGCTTTTATTAATAATGGGTTAGAGAAATTACTCTGTGTTCTTCATCTGGGTTAAGGGTTTTTAACTGACTTCTTGGATAATTTAGTCCAAACTAATTTTAATAATTTACTAGAAAATACAAATAGAAAAGCTTATTAATAATTTCTATTGTTTTATTTCCTCATTTGACACTGTGCTAAGTTTTCTACATACCTTATTATTTTTTTTTAGGTCCGGAGACATAAATGAATTAATCATTGTGTTAGCAATCATTGTCAGCCAACACACTGGAAATCTTAAGATAAGCATTAGTATAATATTCTTTCGTTTTAATTTTAAGAAGTGTAAGCATGCCTAGGTTATTTCCAAGGAAACCCACTTGAATTGTTTTGCACTTGTACTTTATTCAGATTTATAAATAGAGCTATTTTTAAATGAAGAAAATTTAATTAAGGATAAAGATAAAGAATCAAATGAAAAATAAACATTTTGAGGTTTAGAAATTTTCTCATGAATATATGCAAAATTCCAATCATCTATATTTACATCAGAAATATTCACCTATGCCCTCCTTCACTCATGATGTGGAAAAACAATTAGTTTGTCTGTATAATACAATTTAATAATCATTTGAGAGAAGCCATACCAGCATCCATATTATAATAACAATACACCTTTTCTGATAGGTCATATCTTAATAGATTTTAAAGATTTGATTCTAAGAATTTGATTCTGAGCTTAAATTCTTTTTATTAATTAGTAGATACATGTTTTTGGGCAAATATCCTAACCTAGCAGACATTTGAATTTCTTTATGTGTAAAATAAATCACGCTTAACACTTATAATTTATATGAATGAGGTATATATGCAGATAATGTACACAAGCCTCTGTATAAAAATACTCCTAAAGTTCTGTTTTAGACATTTAGCTAAATTTATGGGGATAAGTTGGTGTTTTAATGATTTTAGAACAAATATCTTATATTTTAAAATAATCTGCTTATAGGAGTTTCTACAATGGGCATCAGAAGTGGCCACTTGTTAAAATGAACTTTCTCCTTTGCTGAATCTGAAATAGAACAGAGTCTGCTGAGGAACTGTGCTGGGTGGCAGGGATGTTTCTTCCATGTCAGCAAATTCAAAAGAAGATGTCATCATTACCTTTAAGAAGCTTATGATCTAGTTGAAAGAATGCACATCAACACTACAAGCAACGGAAAACTCATTTATGGACCACCAGAAAAAGAAAGTGGATAAAGACTCCACTGGCCTGAAATAAAGATGATGGACCTGAACATTTTCAATGCAGAGTTTTCTCTGCGTATTTGGCCAAGTAGATTGTGTGTGAATAGTTGACAAAGGTGTGATTTCAAACTTTCTTGTCACACAATCCAACTCTATTCTATATTCTATTATTACTTGAGCCTTTTAAATTGGACAGATTTTACATTTATATAGTGACTTATGTGAAACCTCACATATTTTGATACTTGTAAGAAATTACATTTATCCCTGCCCCTGGCTTCCAACTTTTGCTTGATGATCCTGTTTGCTTCCAACTTCCAGGAGGTTCTGTGTATGCTTTCTTTGGGTTCACCTAGGTATTCAGCTTCTCTGGGCTTGCGAGCTAAGTGCTTGGTGACCTTTATTTTATAGCTAGGGT
>PVIU01023183.1:0-27902 GCA_004026605.1 Ondatra zibethicus | reverse complement strand
TGTGCAACTATATATCCCAATTATAACACCTCCATAAAAGCCATGAATGAGACAAAGAACAAGAGAAATTTGATTCCTGCTGGCAGTATGTGGATTTTGGGAGAAAGGCCAACAATGGTGGCAAGGCACTCTTTCAGGAAGGCTAATGCAAATTTGAATGATCAAGTCTGTTTTGAGGGAATAGGGGCATGGAAACAGCTTGCCACAGCCAATGCAATTTAATCCCACTTTGGAATACATTGCCACCTGCATCCAACTGTTACATAGGTGACTGAGTCAGGATTTGGGAAGCTGCGTATCTTCCCTGGGGAATCCCTACTGACAGATGTTACTAAGTTACAGAGAAAAGACAGTCAGAACTGAAAAGAGCCTGAGGGATTTTTATAATAAGGCTTCCACAGAAAATCAGGTTAAAACATGCATTAATTTTCTTAAATTTCTATTACCTCAATACTACATTTACCCTTATACTGACTTAAACACTACATTTAGTCTTATAATGACTTTAAAATTAAATTTTGACACAAATTTATTTAAAATCATAGTTTTATGGGATTTTTACCAAGAATGGTTTAAAAAAATTAGAACATGCATCACATTTGGGTCTATGGTTCTTTCCTGCTAGCAAGTGATATTTTATAAAAATGACCTGATAATCTGGTTGCAATAAATGTATTCTTAATGTAGCATTACAAAGCACTACAAGAGATGGACACTGATATTTTAAGGGCTTACACACTTATGAAATTTTAGGTATTCCTGCCAAGTTCCTAAATCCTCTTCTTCATTTCTCTTACAATGATCTCAGTCAGTGCCTAGGAGTATCCTGAGACACATGATTTTGTTTTTCATTCCTCTATATTATGCAAAGTTAATATAAGTATGCAATGTAAGATACAAAGTGATGAAATATAATAGATATCCAGATGCTTACGAATTTTCTTTTGAAAATTATATTTCTTAAATGTACACAAAAATTAGGAAGAATAAGAATACTTTTGAAAATTGGAAAAGAATTACATTATAAAATTTAGAGTTTCAGACTAAAAATTATTCAGAAATAATATGACAGATTTATATTTTTACATGAAATAAAAAAATTATATACATTTTTATTTTAGGGCATGGAAGAAGTGATAGTGAGTTTTATAATAATAGTAATATATGGCAGATATTGCTATCAACTTTTGAATCATTTTTAATAGATTATTTATCTAGGAAGAATGGTTTCCCAGTCCTAGAACTTAATCAGTAGTCTTCCTTCATTTTCTCCTTCCTTTCTCATTTCCTTCTTTTCTCTTCTTATATCAAATATTACTTATGAAACACTTTGCTACATATGTGAATAGTAAAGTGTCTATATTTTTTAAGTTTCAGGTTTACAAAAAAATGTACACTTAAATTTATCTTGATGTAATTTACTTGGATAGTAAGCACCCAAAATGTATTTCTTGATAAATTTTCCCTTTGGGACGGGCAAGATGGTCCATCAAGAAAAGATCTTTCAACATTTACCCTGATATTTATCTTTGGGCTTTGTTATTACGACCAGTTAGAATTCTTGCTACATGCAGCCAATCCTGAACACCTGAGGTCATCTTACACAGTAGAATCCAACACTCATAAGTTGACTTCTGACCTCCATATGAGAGATTCATACATGCTTGAGCAAGCACACACAGACACACACACACACACAGACACAAATACACACACAGACATGATAAATAAATAAAATTTAAGACTATGATTTAAATTTACATGTAACTAAAAACACCCAAAAAAGTCATCTGCGTTTTCCTAATATTAGAGTTTATATCGTACTTAAACAAGCTTGATGCCGTTATTTTTCTTTTGTTGTTTTTGGAGAAGGGATTTGAGGAATGTTTATATATTAATGCTGGACACTGAAAATTTACATTTAGATAAATTCCTTTATCTTAAGAATTGATAGAATTATGAAAACTATGAAATAATTTCTCATAATGAAAAATTAAATAAAATTTTATTTTAATAAATGTATAGCTCTATAGGAAATAATGTATAAAATAAGTTGTTTTGATATGGATATAAAACTTTATATGCAGTCTCAATGTACTTAAACACTGTTCTGCAGAGTGTGATGCTGTGTGAGGAGGTTGTGAGTCATTAGGAGTTGTGGGCTGTCTGGAAGAAGTTCGTTTTACAGGGATAACCTGCACCTGTGTGGAGGCGTATTCTTTCTCTGCTTCCTGATGCTCCTTCTGCTGCATCCACTCCTTCAGGACTTCCTCACCACAATGGACACCACCACAGATTATGAACCAAAGTAGATTCCAATACCACTAAACTGTGACTTTTTTACGAGGTAATTTGATTACAGCAATAACAAAAAGTAACCAATAAAGATGACAGAGCCAGTAGTGACAGTACTCGCCTTTCGTTCTAGTTTTCGAGAGGCAGAGGGGTACTTGGCTTCAATCACATCTAATATAATGTTTAACCTTTATAGAATAGTAGTTAATAATATTATAATAACTGTAATAAAGTACTTAATAGAGATGAAATTTTTGGTGTGATGTGGGATATCCTATTGTATGCTGTAAATATGTGTTGTTACCACTGGTTAATAAAAGCTGACTTGGCTTTTTATAACCAGGCAGAATAGAACCAGGAAGGCAATCCAAGCAAAGATAAAGGGCAAACGAAGACAAAGTTTAGGAGACTCCAGCAGCCTCCAAAGGATCAATATGTGAGATAATGGCACGGCCTCACGACAATGCATAGATTGAGAGAAATGTGTTGATTTAAGATGTAAAAGCTAGTTAGTAATAAGCCTGAGCCATCGACCAAACAGCTAGAAATTAATATTAAGTCTCCAAGTGGCTATTGGGAACTGAGAGGTGAGAAAGAAACCTTCAGTTATAGTGGTACATGTCTGCTGAGGATTTTGTCACAAAGAAAAAGGATGTAGGATGTGAAAAATGGCTTTATTTCAAAACAATGCTGCTGATTTGGGTGATGACACTGTTGGTAATCATATAGGTTATATTTATCTTCAGTACTACTTTTACCACGAAGTCCATAACTGCTTATAAGGGCTATGCATTCAGGTAGGCCAGTTTGTAATAGTGTGTCTAATGAAAAGACATATATAGAACTAGGAAAGGAGGTTAGGTTCTAGTCTAGAGTTTATGATGTAGGAGGGTCTTCTGTATTTGTATTGCTTTCATTGGTTGAATAAAGAAAACTGCCTTGGCCTTTTGATAGGACAGAAATCAGGTAAGCAGAGTAGTCAGGATAGAATGCTGGGAGGAAGGGAAGTGTGGCAGATGCCATGCTTCTCCGGTCCAAGATGGGTACTGGTTAGACTCATGCCAGTAAGCCACATACTCATGATGACACATAGATTATTAGAAATGAGTTAAATAAATATGTGAGAGTTAGCCAAAAAGAGGCTAGAACTAATGGGCCAGGCAGTATTTAAATGAATACAGTTTCTGTGTTATTATTTCGACGTCCGGGAGCCGGACAAAAGGATACAGCTGGCTCTTCCTCATGCAACAAGTTTATGCTCATTTCAGAATACTGTATATCATGTTATAAATTAGTTTTATATAAATAGGAAAACCTAGATAGTTATGATATCTAAATAGGTTAATAGAAAATATGCTAATATATATGAATTTGATTTGGCTTGACTGTAGTCATCTTGAGTTATAAGCATCACAATTACCTGATTAATTAATACGAGTCTTTCTTCATTTTGGGGATGCCTAATCTACAAATGGGCAATGGTTTTGACAACCTATTTTTTTCTTCTTTTTCTCACATTTTCTACATCATCTATATACCTCATATCTCCTGTTTGCTTTTCTTACCACTGAGGTGATTCCTTAATGTTTTAAAATGGTCAAGAAAAATAATAAATCTAGAGATATAGCTTAAACCTTCTTTTCATCAGTAAAAGCAATATACTATTATGTATAGCAGCTCATTGAGGTATGATGTTGAGGAAGGCTGGCCTGAGAGTGGAACTCTGAGGCTCTGAGGCATAAAGGGATTATCTTTATTCTTTTGATATGTCTGTCTCCCTAACTGGCTTAAGGAGAACTTTGTACCATTGTGTTACAAAGAAAGCAAATTATAGTCTAATGGGGTTTCACAGTGGGAAGGCTTGAGGAAAACATTGACTAAGATTATTTTCATTTCAACACTAGAAGAGTTTAATGAAATAGATTTCCTTCACCATTTCTTTTGCAGTATATTTGGTATATTCTCCTAGAACATCTTTGCACCCTTCCCCTTTGTTGGCTCCAGGCACCTCTTGTATATAAATGCTATTATTGTAATAAAGGAATGACAAACTTATTGTCCTAAATTAATCTTTATCACACTTATGAAAAAATTTAAATTAATGAACAAAAATTTAATATATATAATATTATAGGTATTGCATTAAAAGAATGCTTGTTTTCCATCTTTCCTGTTTCAAATTTTGTGAGATTATAAACTTTATATATAAAGCTTTGTTAGCTTAGTGGAATAGATTTAACTGAGAAAGAACAATAACTTAGAAGAATGTTGGTAGAAATTAATATTTACAAGCTCAAAGAATCCAAAATTTAATGGCAAGTAAACTGGACACCGCTTTCTTTTTAATCATCAAAACTGTAATTCAGTTTCTGAAAAGTCTTTAAAAATCACATAGTACTGTTAAGAACAAATATGGCAAGGTGTAAATAAAAAAGAAAAAGAAAAATTGAATTTCTCTAAGTTCAATTGCATAGTATTCCCTGAATTAAAAAAAAATGCTTTGATCATTACATGATGATCACAACGATTAATGGAGAGAAAGGTGAAAAGAAGGGGGACCTTTTCCTTTAGAGGAAAGGAAGAAGCTATGGGAAAAATGGGAGAATGTTAGAAAAAAATGAAGAGTGAAGTTAGTGGTGAGAGTTTTTTTGCACACTAAAATCCAAAATCAAAACAAAATAAAATAAAAACAACAACAAGCAACCTTCCCTAAAAATGTTGGAAGATAACAAACAGGAAGGTTTAAAAGACAAAAGGAAGGTAGAATCATTTAGGATGTTGATGTCTTAAATCAGCAACAAGGTGATGAAGGCTTGAATTTAGAGTCGTTAAGCAGAAGTTTGGGAGCTATTAAGGAAGCAAAAACCAGTAAAGCTCAGGTTTCTCAAACATTCATGTGGGACAAGACTTCCAGTGGGATAAGACAAAAAGAGTAAATTAGGAAATTCTTAGGTTTCTGACATGTAATAATTGGATTAGATGCTAACCCTGGGATTAGATAGCATAAATTTCCTTTGCAAAGAGAGAAATCAACATGCTGTTGGGTTTAGCAGGCTCTAATTAATAAAAAACTAAGATGCAGTCAGATATCTGTGTATTGGTAATAAGTATAACTTACAACCTAAGCCATGTAGTTGGTATGGACAAATAAGTGAGGAGGACTTAGGGAGCAGAGATATAGAGTAGTTCTCTGAGAAATTAATTTATTAATTAATGAGATTAACAGAGAGAAATTAAATAATTAAGGACCAAATATTAGAAAAAGGGTTTATTAATGAAAAGGACAAGAACAGTTCCATAGGACTCTGATGTACAACAATGAGGCATACTCTAGGTTTTAAGAAATTGCTTTTGATGGTATACTGAAAAATAAAAGTCATTTATGAAGAGAAAATTCAAATCTTTAAGCTGATTATTAAGAAGATAAAGCAAATAATTTTAATTCAAAATTCAGAAGAGGAAACTGACTAATTGTATAATTAAACAGGCAGAGATTAAATGGATAGAATATTCACTCTCTATGCTTTAACAAAGAAGTGGAAATCAAGGCAATTGATATCTTACAAAACATGTTTAGGGCCCATGGATTTCTTCTTAATGTCACATGTTATCTCATTAAATACATAGCTGTATGAACTAGAAATTATTAATATCTTCATGGATGAGAAAGTAAGTTTTTCATGGCTAGTTTTAGGCCTTAGCAATCCAGAAATAATAGAAAGAAATCTTGATGCCAAGGTTAAAGCAATTTACCATTACAAGCTTCTGTCTACTAGAGCTTCTTTGGTTTATTTTACTTTTTTATTAAAGAAGAATTTATCTACATGACAATATGTGTAGGGCCAGGCATGGTGGCCCACACCTTTAATCTCAGCTCTTGGAGGGCAGAAACAAGCAAATCTCTGTCTAGAATTTTGTGGTCATCCTGGTCTACAAAGAGTTCCAGGCCAGCTAGGACTATATAATGGGACAGGAAGACTATCTCAAAAATGACAAAACTAAAAACCACAAAGAAGCATTAAAAACAAACAAAGAATATTGTGTAAGAATGTTCAAATTGTTTAAAGGAATAAATGTTGTAGGAGATGTAGAATCTTATATATAAAGTTAAAAACTGAATTAATAGACAAATCTGTCTAAGTGTAGTCTTTCTTTGCCAAGTCTCCAAGATTGAATACACAAGTCCACTTTAGCAAACACAACACAAAAGAAAATACCTTCTTCAATCTCTTCCCCTTTCTGCTCTAGAAATTATTACTGTAACCCAAAGGAGTTACCCTCCTCAATGATGCTATAGTGGCAGATATCTGTTTCAATTACAACCTACCTTTTTCTACTGTAATCCTTTAATGAAATTTAATACATTTTAAGAGAAAGACAAATACCAAAGTTTGCTTTGAAAAGTAGCTTTGTGTGCCTATTCCCTATGGTGAGGTATTTGCTCAGCCTTGATGCAGTAGAGAGGAGCTTGCATCTACCTCAACTTGATATGCTATTCTTTGTTGACTCTCATGGTAGGTCATCCTTTTCTGAGGAGTGGATAGGGTCTAGGGGTAGAAAGGAGGTGGGGGAGGAAACAGGAAGAGAGGAGAGAGGGGAAACTGTGGTTGGTATGTAAAATAAATTAAAAAATTTAATAAGAAAGTAGCCTTTTGATAACTGTTACCTTAGAATTTAAGGAAACACAGCTTTGTGTGTTGTGCTCAGCACTATGGAAATATCATTTAAATTGTGTGTGGTCCCCTGAGATCCCTGCAAACCAGGCTTAGATTTCTATTGTTTGAGAAACATTTGTCTTCAAATGAACACTATTGTCTGATGTCTTTTAATAAATGAAGTCCTCACAAACATCAATGGAGGTTCAGGGTGCCAGGGGTACTCTGAGGGCTTGCTGGTTCTTCTTGTGTATCTAATGCTGACCTAAGACTAGGGTGCTTTGAAGGATTACTAAAGAGGTAAGTAACCCTGGGAAAGCTAACCAATAAAAGCTGTAAATTAACCTTTTGTAGTGGACTCCATACCAATTGTGGGTAGTTTCTGATCAGCCTTGCCTGAGGAGAGCAGCAGTAAGCTTTCCTCAGTGTGCAGGCTAAGAGCAAAGATGAGTCCTTCCATAGTGAGAAGCTGGCAGAGTTCTGAATCTCTTCATCTCACACAGAAAGTGCCACGACAATTCCTTTCCAACTGACTGAAGTCTCTTGGACAAGCAGTGGAAGGGACAGGCATCAGAAGAATCTTGGTTTGATTCATCTGTAAAATAGCATAAAATGTTTCAAAACCACAACTGAGCACTAGCTAATTGCTAAAGAAAGGTTTGTTTTTGTATTGTGCTTTTTTTTTTTTGAGACAGCATTTCTCTGTGTATCCCTGGCTGTCCTGGAGCTTGCTTTGTAGACCAGGCTGACCTCTACTTCACACAGATCCTCCTGTCTGTACCTCCTAAACCCTGGGATTAAAGGTGTGCACCATCATTGCTCAGTCTAAAGAGAGGTTTTAATCAGAAACAGCTATTGCAATAGAGTAGTGTAATGAAAAGTGAATCCAACTTTGATTTGTACAGAAGTGACTGGGTGCTTTTAAAGAATCAAGGAGTATCAGAAGGGGAGAGGGAACTCAGTTATTATGAGGGTCCTTAGAGGACAAGTTGGGTTCCTGGCAGCCCTAACCAGCTAGGTGTGGCCAACAGTCATCAATACACCAAATCAATTAAATTGATTCTTTAATCAATTAATTGTTAAAAGAACAGAAGAAAGTATCCATTCTGGAGACAAAAGAAAGAGGAACAAATAAAGGGGGTACAGTGACAGTTACGTTTCTCTTTGGGAGGCTGGGTGAGGTTTAGATTTAAATAGATGGTTAGAGATATGCATAGCTAAAGAGTCCTAGTCAGGAAGTAGTCCTATCCATCCTTGACCTTCCAAATTATTAGCTAGTGGCATATTCCACAAGATATCAGCAACAGCTCTTCTTGTGAAGAAATGTTCCTTCTGTTGGGTGCAATGGCTCAGTCTCTTCCCTTTCTCAGCATGTCATTCCTTGGTATATCTCAATTCCTCATGGATGACTATCTTAGCATTCTAGAACAAAGGGTAGAGCAGACATGCCTTCCTTTAGAATACATCCTCTCCTTCAAATTGGTTACAAGAAGACTTAGAAAAATGAGAAATGATAGAAATCAGGATGACTGAGATGCTTCACTTGAATACTGTATTTTTTTGTTGATGTTCATATAACTCAGGTTATATCCTTCCCATTCTCAAGCCTAGGAGATATGGTTGCTATTTAGACTTGAAAACACAGGGGGTAGTGTGGAGGAATATGGATTATTTGAATTTTCTCAGGTAGATCCTTTTAAAGTAACAGAGATTTTCCTAGGTTTTCAGACTTGAGTTGTTAGAAACTTTGATCATGTTTTTTTCAAGTCTGTATAGGTCAAGATTTATGACTAGAATCATCCAAATAATTATAATAGCCAATTCTTCTATGGTACTTGTGGCTGCTGTGATAGAAACAGTACACAAACTATCTTGCTTAGCACGGAGAATGATTGAACTGAGACTTAGCAACATCAAATACCTTACCCAGCTTAGTTAAGTCTGGATCAAGATTGAAATCCAACTTTATAACTAGTCTTATCACTGAGCACACATCTTTAACCCTAAATGACATTTTGTAACTGCTCATATGAAACTTGGTGATATTCTTGTAAACTTATTTTGTAAGGAAGATGTTCTTTATTGCTAATCTTTGAGAGCACGAAAAACCTTGCATGTTTCTTTATATAGACTTTAGTAAGCTAGGTAACATTTAATTTTCAGAACTGATTCAGTATTGTGTGTTTCAAAGAAATATTTTTAGTAACTTTAATAGTCTAAGTTTATTTTCAATCAATAATTTTGGAAGTCTTACCATAGTTACAATCAATGCAACTTAAAAATACATTTTAGTACCCAAGAAATAAGACTATTTAATGAGTTTTTATTAGAGGGTACAAACTTTTATAAATTGTATAAGCTACTTATTTGCTTAACCATGTATAAAAATGGAGATACTTGTATGAATAAATTATACATAATTGCACTAGATGTTTACTTTGAATTGAACTAAAATACAAAATATATTCTGGGTAGACTATCATTTGTATAATATCAAACTCTTTCTATCTCTCTCTCTCTTCCTCCCTCTCTCCCTTTTCTTCTCACTTTCTCTCTGTCTTGCTCACTTGCTTTCTTCCTCTATCAATTTCTCCTTCCATAATTACACATGGATTCCTAAAGTAGATTCACATTTGGAGAATAACTCCCTTCTCCTAATTCTTGTGCTCTTTTTCATCCATTCTGGATTTTGTCTGGCATGATCATATGAAGTTTTGAGCATGGAATCACAGGCACTGTGCATACATGTGTGCCATGTCACTGTGATAGACTGCTAATATTGATTTGCTACAGATATTCACTAGTTCTGCCTCTTCCAATCATTCTGTCTATGTTCCTGATGATCTCTGAGCTTCAGGTAATAGGGTGAAATAACTGATGGAGTTCACAACTGGCTGTTCATCCATTTTCACTGATGCTCTATTCACAGTAAGTAATAAAAGGAAACCAATTAGATAATCATAAACTTAATGAAATTATGGTTCATGCACATAATAGAATTTTACTTAGCTGTAAAAATTAAGATAAAGGTAAATAGATGGAGATGGAAATTATCCTTTCAAGTGAGTGAAAGAAAAATATTCCATTTCTTTCTATCCTATGTAGATGATTTCTTTGTATCTTTAGATTGTAGTATCCATATGAAGCACAGAACTAGGAAGGGGATCATAGCAGTGGATTTCAAGGGAAGGGCAATAGAACACAGATGATATGAAATGAGAAATGTAAATAATGAATGAGAAAGAGTTAAAAGTGTTAGGGACAGTGCAAATGAGACAGAATGGGTAGAGTTTAGTACCACCATATATTCTCAAAAGTGTTGCATGAAAACCTACTCTTATAAAAGGATCTATACATAAATATATTCCAACAGTTTTTCAAAATCAGTGGTAGTATTACTTCTTCCTCAAGCTGTCTTTTATCAAATCACAACCCAGTGTCAGGTATGGGTTGTTTCTTTTAGAGCTATAACCTTCCGTAGACCATTCTTCTTAAATTAATCAGGCAAATGCTATTGGACCTGGTTGCTTACGAGAATTTGGTGGTAAGACTCCATAGCAGAAGACAACACATACATGAGTCACAGCACATTTAAAAAAGACAAGTTGGCACCCATTGGAAACACTTCATTGCTACTAGCTTGCTTTTATAGTGGTCTAAGTTTATATGCATACTACTGGGGGGATATCTTTGGATAATATTTCAAAAGCTAAACCCTTCCCAGTTCTGTCTATCTTCTAAAAATTATATAAATAAATTTAAAATGATGCCAGAATCATGCACACACACACATTGCATTATTGTCTCACTCTCTCCTGTGTCTGTCATGGCACCTATGTGATAGATCCCAATTAATATTTACTATAATAGAAAATGGCATTGATTTTGCTTTACTTCAAGGTTTTAGTGAAAAGAGATGGGAGAGGATTTGTGGGATACTATTCATGTCTTAACTGAATAAATTGATTTCCAATTTAAATTTGCTCCCAGAGATTATGAACATTTTTAAGGGTTGTCATGCATTCAAACTATCTATTTTATAAGTCTGTAGAGATGTGTATATATGTACAAAGATATGCATACATACATATGCTCAATATATGCATAGCTAATAGGTTATGTGCAGGATGAGAAAAGTCAAATTATCTCATATGTATATAAGTCACCTCATTGAATTGTAACACTGTTATTTCATGTGAGGTGATCTATATCTGGTATTTTGACTGTTCTCATTCTATTACTGAGCTTGGACCTTGTAAGAATATAAATTATTATTGCAAGACAGGGAATAACGGGTATAGATTAAACATTTCTTTTTGTGGCTTAAGTTATGGTTAGTTTTGGTGTTTCTAACTCTTTGAATTTATTATACAGTAGGTCACACTTAGTTTTTCAACAATGTGTCTTTATAGTTAGTAAAACAAGTAAGACAAATGGCATGCTATCATTGTCTGCAGAAACCAGTTCCGCACGACTGAGAAAGGCAACTTTTCCCAGGATGCCCAGAGTTGACAATTATCAATTCCTTTCTCAGTCTATGACACTACAGGTGTTTTGATCATTCTGTTCAACAGTTATCCTAAACTAGCTTGTTTTAATTTTCTATCCAATTTAATAGGTTTTTTGTTTATAATTTCTATAACTTTGCTAATTTGCTAGTTTAAACATGTTGCAGACTTTTTTCTATTACAACATGATTAATATAAACTGAGGGCAAAGTAAAATCCTTAAAGCATTTTGTCAGGTGTTTCACTGTAATATTCATCTGGACTTCAGCTCAGTGTGTCTGTGATTAAATTTCATTTGAAAATTTCAGCCTTTATTTATCTCACTTATAATATGCAAATAATAATAAACTAGAGAAGTAATTCAGGGTGTAGGAGATGAAAAAAATAAAGTGCCCTAAATACTTTTGAGTTTCTGTAAATGATCATTAAAATAACTTCATTATTGCCTTGAAAATAATTCAAGAACTATTCTTTCCCATTACTGATTAGCACGGGCAGAGTGGGACCTCGAACAACTATGCTCTTTATACTACATCCTGAGTTTGAAATCAGGTTCATAAATGTCATTTTAATTGTGAAGGCTTAGATAGCAACAATTTCTCTTATCATCTCTGTGACTTCCCAAGAGCTCTGAACTCTGAGCCTGTTTGCCCATCTATATAATGAGGATAATAACTATTTCTATCATGCTCACTCTGAGTGGTACTGAAAATGAATTACAAATTATCAACATAATGTATTTGTTTCATCAATTTTGACAGTTTTAAATTGGTGAAATTTAAAGAAAAGATAGTTTCTTCCAAAAAATGTCTGTAGAGTCTGTCATTGAGGTATCTTCCTGTTCATTCAAGTCACTTTACCTTTTTTTTCCTTTTCCTTCTTTTTTTATTTATTCTTTGTGTCTTTCACATCATGCATCTCCATCCATTTTCTGGTTCCTTAGCATCCTGCCTCTGCCCTTTCAACATTCCTTCCAAGACAAAATAAAATTTAAGAGAGAAAAGAAAAATAAGAGAGAGAAGAAAATAAATCAATCTCATCCTGGAAGTTGAAGTGTGACACAGTGAGTCATGCAGTAAATGCTTTTATCCAAATTTCTTTACTTGCAAGTGTTCACTGCAAAGATTTGTTGCTTTGGTTCAAGGCCTCTGGTTTCTGCTAACTATTGATGCTGTCTGGTGGTGAGAACAAGGGAATGATGATCAACCCAACAATTACCCAGGCCCAGAACCAGAGTTATGTGTTGGTCTACCCCACCTTTCACTCCTTCTGTGATCTGCTGGAGCATGTGAAGGAACTGGTCCTGCAGACCCAAAGCTGCAGGATTTCCACAACAGAGGGTAGCAGGAAGATAAGTAAGTGGAGTTTCAGTGATGGCCAAGTCAACATATTTCCAAATATAAATTGACCAAGCATCATGGCATACACTTTTAATCTCAACACTTGGGAGGCAGAGGCAGGTGGATCCTTTAGTTCAAGGCCAACCTGGTATACAAAATGAGTTCCAGGAAAGTTAGGGATACACAGAAGAAACCCTCTCTCATAAAGTACCCAAAAATAAATTAATATATACATACTTATGCCATTTAGAATACTGCAAATTAATTCTTGCAAGACCACCACAACAAGGAAGCTTATCAACTTTTGAGTGGAGAAATGGTTATCATTCAAAGGATCATGATTATGAGCATTACTTAAGAACTATGTGTGCAATGGTCAATTGTTTTTAGTTATGTGTTGTGGAATATTAGTTCAAGATGTGTTACTTTTGTTTACGCTGTAAAACATTTGTTTTCATGATGCAAAGATGTGTTGCTTTCTTTTATGTTGCATTTGTTTAACTCAATGAAGCTGTGTCACTTTCCTGTTTAAAACACCTGGTTGATCAAATAAAGAGCTGAATGGCCAATAGCAAGGCAGGAGAAAGGTAGGTGGGATTATCAGGCAGAGAGAATAAATAGAAATAGAAGGAGAAATCTTGGAAGAAAAAACAATCAAGGAATGGGAAAGAGTAGGAGAGGAAGACTCCAGGGGCCAGTCACTTAGTTATGCAACAAGCCATGGAGAAAGAATTAAAGAAAGCTATACAGAAATAGAGAAAGGTAAAAGCCTAAAGGCAAAAGGTAGACATGATAATTTAAATTAAGAAAAACTGGCTAGAAACAAACCAAGCTAAGGCCAGGCATGAATAAGAGAAAATAAGACAACATGTGTGATTATTTGGGAACTGGGTGTCAGAGCCAGAAGAGTAAAGAAGCAAAGTTCCAAAGAGTAACAACAGCTTATGGACACACTGTGGTTACAAGTAATGCACAATCATGCATACTTATGTATAAAATAAGAAATTAGTAAACTATGTATGCATAATATCATCAATGGGTTTATAATATATACATTATGTCAAATCAATTTTAATAAGCTAATAGTTTTAGGACTAAATGCTCTTTTTAAAATTTAAAAATAATTGAGATTTTCAAGGATGAATACAATGTCTTGATAAATTACAACTAATTCCCTTCCCTCTAATTTCCTTTCTGTCCTACCCTCCACTTTCTGCTGAGAATTACATGAGCTTTTTTTTTCAAAAAATTAATTATGCAATGGCATGGGACATTGAATTTCAAAACATACTCTTTGAATTTCTAGAAATTAATTATTGCCTATTTGTGAGGTATTCTATTTGAGAATGAAGGAGGACACAAATGTGTGCTATTTTGAACCCTATTTTCAGGATGTGATTATAGAAGTTGGACTATATTGGGTATCTATAAAGATTTCCCTTAAAGTAAATACTTAATGGCTACTAATATAAAGAGTTGTTACAGTTATGCTCATCTTTGAGATTTCATAAATCTATAAATTTACAACACAGGTGACATAGTTCCACAAATGGATAGTCATCTGTTTACTTCTTTGATGTGCATTCACCCATTTGAAACTGGCAAGTGTGGTCTACATCGCACAACTTTTGTGACTTGTTTTAGGCAAATTGAGTGTGTGTACAGGTAAAACATGGCAATTCAAATAGGTTAAGAAATACCTTATATTTTGCATTTTCTCTCCTGGCCTTTTTGAGTCTGAATGCATCTGTTTTATTTGAGCTCCCACTGATTTTGAAACATGAATGGTTATGATGAGCTTAAGATCTAATGACTTAGTTCACAAATGTTGCAAGACTAAAATACCAATTTTATATGCAGTGCGTAAGTGATATTTGGCTGTTAAGGTATAGTCCACATTGAAAAAGAGAATAAGTGCCAAAGTGCTTGGCAACTTGGAATGTTGTCTTACATGCAGTCTATTGTAGAACTGACTAATGGTTTGTGTGTTCAAGAGTAAAGATAAAGCCCAAGCTTAAAGTGTAGCCACATTTTGATGTGAATTCAAACATTCTCCTGGCTATTAGTTTTATTGAGATTCTAGCCTTCAGTACTATCTGGGGATAAAACTTAATCCATGAAAAACATAGTTTCCTCATATTTAAATTGATAATTTCAGAGAAATTCATTGTTAAAACTTATGATTTTTAAAGCATTTTATAGCTTGTCAGTTTCCATGTAAATGTATATGATAATCATTATGTGTGGAGTCTGAATTTTCAGTAGCTACACATTCTGCTTCTAAATCTGGTCTTTGAACTCAGAATTCTCTAATTCCCCTCTCAAAAAGTCTGCATGATTGTCATGTTCTCTCATTTCTCAAGTGAATTTATAGCAAGTGAATATGCAAGGCTTATATTTTTAGGTAAAAGTGCAAAGCTTTACTGGGAAAAGATGTTAATGATCGCCACTAAGCCAAATTCTGTGGTTTTCTGCATATTCAGTTACAAAGCTGCACCTATTGCTATGTTAGACCTTATAAGATTTCATACACTTCCACAAAAAGTGAAAATGAAACATTTCCACAATCTTGTGGAATAGCAATTGAATGTTCCAGTTAGCTTGTTTTTTATTTTATCTTACTAGTACTCTTCCCATACTTATTTCTATTCCAATTAGAAAGAGAAAGCAAGGTTGTTGATTTGGGTAGGTTTAAGTTGGCGAGAATATGTTAAAATGTATTGCATAAAAATAGTTTAAATGAAAAATGAAAGAAAATGCCTCTATAAATTTTCTCTAAACACTCTATAGGGAATTTTCTTGATTAATGATTGATGTGGGAGGGCTCATCCAATCCACTGGGTTTGGGGCCAACCCTGGAACCCATAGTCCTGGCTTGTATCAGAGAGACTGCTAATTGAGTGATTGAGAAACAAAAGTATTATTCCTCATTCTATGGTCTCTGCTCCAGTTCCTGCCTCCAAGTTCCCATCCTGAATTACTACCCTTACTTCCCTCAATAATGGACAGAACCTGAGAGTTGTCAGAGAGGGGAAAGAGATTATTTCCTCTCAAACAAATAAATTAAAGAAAGAAAAGAAAAATATGATCCAGCTGATAATTTTAACCTCAACCCTAAATGGAACATCTACATGAATCCGCATGCTGACAAAGATCAGGGAACATTGCTAGTGAGAAAGCAAAAAGAATGTAAGAGCAGGCACATGGATGAAGTTCTGTGAAAGAGTCTTCAGGATATGACATTGTTATCAAATCATGGACAGATAATAGCTGTAGTAACCTGGCAAGACCTGGACAGGATCAAGCTAACCGAAGCCTGTCATAGACGATGTTGATTATTTCCAGTCGTGCAACTGAAGAAAAATTGGCAGTAAGTAGGTGCTTGGGGACGTATAATTACTTCTTTTTGGGGATATGAAAACAAATAGGGCAAGATTCTCATAGTGTAGTGGATGGCCTTACACTCATGTGGGCAGCACCAGTTGGATGTAATTATTTTTTTCATAAAGGCATGAAGTTAGGAGGTGGAGAAATGGTTGAATATAATATACTGAACAAGCTAGAGAGGAATAGAAGGGATAATCTTTATATTCATATGTGTAATTCTCAAAATTAAAGAAAAATATAAAAAATACTTTAATATTTGGTGGAAGATATACTTTGCATGGGATGACAGAATTAATGCATCATCTTCTGGGATTGCCTCACTTTTGAGCTGGTCTCACAGGTGATCTTTGAGAAGGATTTAGAAACTTGCCAGGGTCAGTGTCCCTCAGTACCTCAATTGTGGGAAAACAATGCCCAGAGTTTGCCTGGTAAATAGAACATTGAAAAGTAATGTACACATATATTCTTTTCATGGTTGGATATCCAGATAATTCTTTGCCTGCAGTGTGCATTTATTAGCCTCACAACATAAGATGTAATATCCTTTTTATAACATTTAAGATCATTCCATATATTATATATTATATTTTTGGAAAAGTTAAATGAATGAGAGTATTTTAAGTTGAACGATTCACAAACATGAGTATATCATCTCAGCATATTTTATGATATCACTTTAAAACTATTTGAAATTACTTTAATTACCTTTTAACACTTAAAAGACTTGTTATTATTCAAATATTCACTTACCCAAGAGAAAATGGGTATGGTCATCTTAAGTAATGGAGTTGGTACATTACAAATACGAACACTTTTTTCAAAAAAGATGATGTAAGAAGTCTGTCTTGGCATTGATGAGAAGAAAAATGTCTGGAAACTAACCAGTCAGTCTGAGCTTCTGGCATTAGTTGTCTCCAAGTACATTTCTTACGTGCCTTTTCCCATCAACAAATGAATTTATTAGTACTTTGTGGTAGTTTGAATGTAGTTGGCCCCTATTAGCTCACAGGCAGTGGCACTATTAGGAGGTGTGGCCTTGTTGGAAGAAGAGTGGTCTTGTTGGAGGAGACTGAATGACACACACCTTTAACCCAGCCAGACCTTGAGTCTGGAGAGCATGCCTTTAATCTGGGTCATACCTTCTGTTGGAAGTGTGTCACTGTGGGGGTGGTTTTGATATCTTTTTCTGAAGCTTCCACTCTTGGCTCCAGCACCATCACTGCCTGAATGCCGCCATGTTCCCTACCATGATGGGATGAATTTCTGAACTGTAAATGAGAATTAAATGTTGCCTTGGTCATGGTGTCTTTGCACAGCAATATAAAACCCAAAGACAAGGTTTTAAAAACTACATAATATATGCATACTTATTTCCATAATAAATTTTATTGTCAAACGTATCTTATGAGAGTGGGGAGAGCAGAATTTGGGATAGAAACCTATGTAATTAGTAAAATAAATGCTTAACCTGGAATCATATAAATTCATTTACATTTAAAACAAAATAAAACCTTATCTCCTTTCTCCTCGCCCAGTTTGCCCCTCATTCTCTCTCCTCCTTCTTTTCCTTACTTCTCTTCTTCATCTCATTCCATCTTCCTCATTTCTTTACCTCATTTGCCTGAGCTCTCCTGGAGATCAAACCTTCCTTTTCTGTCTTCTGAACTGATATTGCAAGCATATACCAACCCATTTTGCAGATGCCACTTTAACTTTCAAGTTTCACTTCACATTTACATTTGTGAGATTTGTTTGATAGTGAGCAAGCTTTTAATCACTTGTTATAAGTACACTCAATATATGACAGAATATTCTTGGAAGTAACAATGATAGGGCACAAAAGGGAAAATATCATCGACTTCTGGCTATTGTTGGAAGTCTTCTGACACAGCTTGGCACTAGGTAAACTATAGAAAATATTGAGAAATCATCTGCACATGAGAAAAAATAGGCAAAATGAAAGGATGATTCCCTGCAAAATAGGAACCTTCACGTTATCATAAGAATAACTTGTACCTGAAAAGAGGACAATAACCTAGCTTGGTTGCTAAGGGCAACTCTAAATTCAACTTCTTCCAAAGTGATGTTGGATGGTTAGGTTCATGTCTGTGCCTTTTCTATTTGTCTATCTGCAAGTGATTATGATGATGCTATTTTTAAGTCAGGTGCTCACAAAACTGTCAGCAATCGTGACTTGTGGAGCAGAGAGCTTGAGTACATAGGCTTAGACTCAATCCGAATATGTTGCTGAAGGAACAAGACTAAATCACAGTGAATACCAGGAACATGATGAAATGTGAATCCCATCAATCAGAATGGTGCCCTTGTCAAACAAGGCTGACATTTGGTATAATGAAGAAGATGCCCATCTGTTTTAATCAAAAGCAAATTGCTGAAAATTATCTAAGACTTACTTGAAATATTTGTTGTGCTGTGGTTTCTTGTCCAGCAAACTGACAAAAAGTTTACAAATTATTTAGAGATGTGAGCATAAATTAAATCAATACCACACTGGAAGTAATCCTCATAAGCATTCACCACTGGTTAGTTCAGACTTTATAATGATCAGCCACATTTGTAATGTTTGATTGGTTCTATTTCAAGATAATTTACAATTTAAATTAAATAACACTCTACGGCAGCGAAGATTTATAACTATGATTTTAAATTAAAATATTTAATATTCTTGTGGAATTTGTGGTGTTTTATTCCATTTTTCTATTGAAAATATGGTAAAGGACAAAATGGTATTCCATTATAAATATTATATAACATATTCCCATAAAGGATTTTGAGGTTACAAAATGGAACACTTGATTGTGCTTCTCATTTAACCATCAAAATGTAGCACAACTTGAAAAGAGGGACTCCTTTTGTTTTTATATTTCTTGTACCATGCCAGCAATTAAAAATGCAAGCACTTTCGTACAGGTTTAGAGGACTTATTTTAATATATAGTGCCTCAGCTACAGTAACTATAACTTAGATATAAAAGCATATAAAACTGTTTAGCTTCTCACCCACCATAATTTTGAAAGAGCGGTTCACAATTTTCAGTTTTAAAAAGCATAATGACTTGGGAAACAGACGTATTCTGAGAGGGGATAAAGCGAAAACATAGTCTGCAGGTACCATATATAAACTTAACATCAAAGCCATCACTTCCCTTTGCACCTGCAGCAAATAATCTTCCAGTAGACCGCAGAGCGCAGGTGTTATGAGCTCAATTCATTTGAGACTCATGGGCAGAGTAAACTGCTAAATTTACTTCTCCATGAAGCCTTAGACTGGATCATTATGAAGCTCTCGATAGGATGAACTTTTTTTCCATCCTTAAAAGTAGTTAGGTTCAAATCCTGTCCCACTGTATTTGCCAATGAGATTTTAAAATGCCTATGGTCTTACTTGGCATATCCACATCAGTGTGACTTCTTTCAGAAAGCTGTTGCAGGATGGTTTTACATAATGGATTTCCACATTTATTGATAAAAAGGGTGTCTATGCTTGTTCCCTGTAAGACATGATGAATTGATTTTCTTTAATAAGCTCAGCCAGAGACTTCTAGATTAGAAGAATGGAACAAATGCTTATGTTAGAATAGGAGCTGATGGGGATAATTTTTGTGATGTGGAAATTTGTATCATGAAATCCCTACTTATAGATCAGGTTGAGTTGCAAGGGAAAGACTGTACAAGAAAAACTTAGAAACTGAAGTGTCTTGGATGCAATTCACCTATGGCAACTATTTTTTTAAAGTGGTATTTGTTGAGCTATTGATTTCATAAGTAAAAATGAGCATTTCTAAAACTATGCTTTGGTGAGGTTCTTCACTACAAGCATTCATCAAATATATAGAACAATTTTACCCTCACAGAACTTGTCTCACGAACCTATTCAAGTCACATTCTCTTGTTTCTCCAAATGCTTGGCATTCCAAGATACACACTTTATCCTTCCTTATGTTTTATTAATTGATATAAATCTTCTCCCCATTGATATTTACACTTTTTTATATTTAGAAATCGCTTTCTTGGTTTCTTCCCTCCCCCTAGTCTTCCTCTCTCCATCTATCCCTCCCTCCATCTCTTCCTTCATTCTTTATTTCTGTGTTAGTTTGTAAAGTGTGTAATGATGACTTCCTTTGTTTAGACATTATTTTCCCAAACACCCAATGGTTTTACATATCTCCTAATGTAATGTTTACCATGTATATGTCCTGTTTTGTGAGGTATTCATTCTCTTAGAGTTGAACCTAAATATTCCTCTATTGAGCTTGAAATTGAACCCTTTGTATGACATTTTATTGATTAAATGTTTGCTTTCTTTAGCTTCATTTTCTGTTTTAATAGTGTTTTCATATAGAATATTTTTAAAATTTTAATAAAATCATAATTCATTCCTTATTGGTGCCATATGTAGTAATTCTTTTACAGCAGATAGCCTGAACATATCTAGAAATATGACCACTTTTAATAAATAAAACATGCAACTTCTAAATAATGCATGTAATCAAGAAAAATTTTAAGATGTCTTAAAATTTACTTTATACTTCATTAAATAAAAATCAAGCACAGCTTGATAATTTGGTATACTTCATTTGTTATAGATGAGGAAAATCTTTAAATTATCTTAGCTTCATTAGACTATAGCTGGGGAACAGTGTGTGTGTGTGTGTTTATGTGCAAATGGTATTTAAATAAATGATCCTCCAGATATGACAGAAAAGATGTGATATTAAGCTTTCTTATCTAATTGCTTTTAACAAGGTTATTTCTAGTTGTATTACTTTTTCTGTAAATATCTTCATATAGTAAGTTGAAAGCAAGTAGTCAGATACCTGTAGCAGTATGGTTCTTTACACATAAAACTACTTTGGTTAATCAGGGTTCAAAGCTTTCGTGTGAATTATAGAGATGTTTTTGCAATAAAATTCCTCACAAAACTTCAAGAAGCACCGTTCAATTCATTGGTTTTATAAGATTAGGATTTCATAGACTGAGGTCAAATTCCCAAGCAGCTCAGGATGACTTTGAATTCAAGATTTGACTGCAGATTTCACAGCTTTCTGAGTATCAGGCCTGGGTTAAGCTAATAAATGTAAAAATATCTGATGGTATACCCCAATGGAGTCTATGATCCAGGAGTGTGTCAGTTACTTCTCTTTTACTGTGATAAAATATACTGACATAAGGATGCTTTCTAAGAAAGTGGTGGGGATTGATGGCAGCAGTCAGGTAAAGCTTGGTGTCAGGAGCAAGATTCTGGATGTTCCCATTTTCATCCACACATGGAGATGAAACAGAGATCAGATACTAAGTGGGGAGAGGCTACAAACCATCACAATTATGTGGTTCTTCCAGGAAGCCTCAATCTCACAGATTCCATAACATTTTGAAATAGGTTCAAACACATAAGGTTGTTTTTCACTCCATAAGTAACTTCAGTAAAACACAAGAGACGTTTTGAACTAGAGAGTCTCATACTTATTGAGTACTTCCTGAGTATGATGTGGGAAGGGTTCTTTGTTTAAAAGGCCCCACCCAACAATTTCACTACATCATTCTGTTTGCCATAAAGTAATGTGAAATAATAAAAATTGTTCACACTTCTTTAGTGAGTGCAAGTATTCCTAAGAACAAAGATAAAATGAGCTACATCACTGCCCATATTTTGTACTCGAGAGATTTATGTGATACCTAATTTAGGATGTGTTTCTGTAGCTCAATTTATGGCTTTGATAATGTTTCCACGAACTTCACTATGGATTTTCATATGCTTTTAACCTGAATATTTATTCAAAGATCATGGCTCGTCAAGGGTAATTGTGACACCAGTAATTTCTCTTTCAAAGCTCATCACTTGAGGCTGCAGGTGTGGCAGCCTCCTGACTGTACTCCAGCACAGAGGGCCCTCCATTCTCCAGCTGAGCCCTGCCTGCTGTCAAGCTAGGTGTAGAAAGAGGTCACTGTGTGAAGCTAATTCCAGATGCCTTGGCGAGGTGGTGATTCTTCCCACAAAGTAGCTAATTACGACAACTATGACACAATAGACGCTCTTTTACTTCCTGCTGTTACCTGGCTCACATGCTTATAAGCAGTCTTACTGCCTATGGGAATTTGACACAGGCAATCTGGATAGCTTGGAGGAAATGCAACATTGGAACTAAAATATCCATGAAATTGCTGTAGAGGCTAATTTAGGAATGGGCAATTTCAGGCAAATATTGAACATGTGAAAACAGTGTCTGTGGTAGCATGCTGTAACAGGACTTTTGTAACAGAACAGAACAGGCCTTTGAGATGCATAAATAACAAATGATTATGTTCTTACATACAGTCAAATTACCTTCTAAAACTTTGATAGAATTATTTAAATGACTCTTTAGTATTCTTTGTAAATGCTTGTGATTGTTTTTGCAAGAATGTTTGCAGTCCCAAAGTTTATGTTTTTCCATGGTACACACTTCAGGTTTTCTATGAAAATCTCTAACATTTGTTGTCACAACTGTAGTTATTTTGTGTCATTTTTAGTCTCGCAATTTAATTTTGAGAACATTTTGTGATTTTTCTTTGATATATCCAGTTGGGCTTCGATTTTATTATATGTTTTAAGATGATGTAGTCTAAAAAAAGTACAAATGATTAAATAACTAAACTGACTTTCACATTTCAATATAAGAACTTCAATGAAATATAGAATCAAGCAAATACACTGATAGTCTGTGTACTGTGTACATTCTTATCATCTATGATACTGTCTCAAGTATCATAAGTAATGCCATAGGAGAATGATAAGAAATCATTTTTACAGAACTCCATGTGAGGAGGAGGCATACTTAATTTCCAGTGTATTGCACTATGAAATGATGCACACAGTACACTTTACCCACACAGTATAGCTTACCTACACAGTACAGTTCACCCAGGATTCTGCACCTCAAAATGTTAGCACGTTCTTTGTTCTGATCTGGGAGATTTTTAGTAGTCATTCCTTTCAAGGTAGATAAGAAAACTGAGTTCTTAAAGTTTTTCCCCCCATATTTGGTTTTTAGATCTCAATAAGTGTCTCAAGATAATTTTGAATACATTTTGTAACCTAAGCAAGCCTTGAATTGAGAATAATCTGGCCCCAGTTTAACATATACCTGTGATTATAAAATGGAACACCAAGACTATGTAGAAATAAAATCCTTATTGGATTGCATCCAATTCTTTGTCTTTCTACAACTACTATGTTAAAATCACTTTATAAATATTTGGCATCAAGCCTGTCAAACCTTTTTGTTTGTTCTTCTGTCTATCTTTGTCATCTGCAAATGGGAGAGAAAGAGGATATTTGCATTACAGTCTTGTGAGAATTATGTCAGTGTCATAAGTAGCATGCTTTAAAGAGGTGTCAGCTATTTGAAAATCATTTAAAATCATTTGATTGGTGCATTTGGTCTTTGCACATTTTTCCGTTTGTATTTTAATAGGCACAGAACAATGATTCTTGCTCTTCTATATAAGTAGACCATGAAAGTAACTTGCATTTAGGAGTGCAATAAAGCGATCATGTTTTATTTTAGTCTTGGCTCCTTATCATACCATTTTTTAATCCTGTGTTAAACAAAAATGTTAGGCCAAGATAGTATAGCATTTATGATCATTATGACCAAATATAGTCTGATCACAGACTACAGAGAAATTCTTCTGCCATTTATGACAATGGAAGTTCAGAAATGTTTGAAGAATCATAGCAAGCAGCACCCATAAACAACTTCGTTTATCAAAGAAGTACAATAAAATTGTAGCCAGATTTTTTTGTGGGGCACCAATTAGCTCCAAAATGAAGACATTGAGACTTGTTATTAATTATGAATGCTCACCCTTGGAATAGGCTTGTCCCACCAGCTCTTTTAACTCAGTGCAACCTGTTTCTCTTCATCAACATTTCCCCTTGGGAAGTTTTTCCTTTCTCTCATTCTGTATGTCCTACTTTCTTGGTTTCTCCATGTCTGGCTGACTGGATCCTGACATCTCTTTTTCTTTCTTCCCCTTTTTTGAGCTTAAATTCCTCCTTCTACTTACTCTCCATTCTTGGAGGGCCACCTATACCTACTCCCTCACTATCCAGCTTTTGATTAGTTTTTCTTCTGGAGGCAGGCAGAGGCTTGGCTTGTGGTTCAGCTTGGTGGTAGAGAATAGCATGCATACTTTGCAGGAACAAGGCAGGCAAGCATGCAAACACACACACACACACACACACACACACACACACACACTCAGAGAGAGAGAGAGAGAGAGAGAGAGGATCAAAATGTTTCAGAGAGTTTTGAACGTGTTGCATTTCTTTTTCTTCTCTTTTTAAGGCTCTGTGTATTTACTCATTTATTTTCCTCTCATCCATTCCAGCTCCATGATAGTTTCATCTCACTCTACTCCTTCCAGTACCTTTCCTCATCTCTCCTCTCCTCTTGATTCTCCTCTCTTTCCAAAAAAAGCATCAGTTAAAAAAAAAGAAGGAAGGAGGAAAAGAAAAGAGCAGGAGAGCAGGGAGTGACTGTCTGTACAGCAAGATTTCTCTGTCATTTGTAGAGTTTTGGAAGTTGCTTGCAATGCACTTCATGTTTATTTAGATAATATTGTATACTTCTGGAGTTTTTGATGGAGTTGAAGAATGGATAGTTATAATTATAGATTCACTTAGTTATGATAAATGATAAAGTAGATATAAATATTGTAAGTATAATTCTTGCTTGATAACTGTTTTGTTATATCCAATTTTAATATGCTAAAGTTAAAATCTTCCTTTTTATTTACACAGAAAAGGGAAAATGATGTGGGAATTTTTTCTCTATATGTGTTGCTTTTATTGGTTAATGAATAAAGCAGCTGTCTTGTCCTGTGACAGGGCAGAGTACAGCTAGGCAGGGAAAACTAAACTGAATGCTGGGAGAAATAAGGCAGACTGGCAAGACACCATGTAGCCACCAGAGGGGAAAGATGTAACCTTACCAGTAGGCCACGAGCTTCATGGTAAAATATAAAATAATAGAAATGGGGTTAACCAAAGAGATAAGGACTTGTTGTACGAGGAGTGGGCTGCATCCTGCAACCCGGCTAGCTTACACCCGAAATAATCACACAGAAATTGTATTAATTAAATTACTGCCTGGCTCATTAGTTCTAACCTCTTATTGGCTAACTCTTACACATCGTTTAATCCATCTCCATTAATGTGTATCGCCACTTGACTGTGGCTTACTGGCATGAGTCTAACCAGCAACCGTCTCAGGCAGGAGAAACATGGAGTCGGCCTTCTTCTCAGCATTCTGTTCTGTCTACTCCACCTACCTGATTTCTGCCCTATCAAAAGGCCAAGGCAGTTGCTTTATTCAACCAATGAAAGCAATACAACTACAGAAGGACCACCTACACTAAGGGCTAGCTAGCAATATGCTTAAGCTATTGGCAAAGCAGTGTCTTAATTAATACAATTTCTTCGTGATTATTTCAGAAGTCTGTGTGGCTGGGGAATACAGGCCTCTCCGGAATATCCATGAAGCATGGCTTTACAAGTTACAATAAGAGTAGGCACAAACCCTCATATCAAGACTGGACAAGGTAACCCAGTAGTAGAGAAAGGGTCCCAGGTCAAAAACACCTTTCTCTCCCACTATTGGTAGTCCCACAAAAACTATCAAGCTACACAACCATAAAGTATATGCAGAGGGACCTAGCATAGACACATAATGGATCTTTGTTTGTCACTTTAGTTTCTGTGAGCCCTGCTTAGTTGTTTCTGTGGACCTTGATTTCATTGTGTCCTAGACACCTCTGGGTCCGAGATTCCTTGTCCCACTCTTCTGTAGGGTTCTCCTGGTTCTGTCTAGTGTTTCACTGTGGGCTTCTGCATCTGCTACTATCAGTTATTTTATGGCACTCCTATCATGACAATGGGCTGGGCACTGAAATATGAGTCTAGCAGAATATCATTAGGAATCATTCCACTGACATTTTTTTTCCCAATCCTGTGTGGTTCTACCATGGGTATCTCTAGTTTTCAATCCTGGCAGTGTCAGGAAGGAGCTCCCTCTGGTGGTATTGGCCTCAAGTTGTACCAGTCATTGGTTGGTTACTCCCACAAGTTCTGAGCAACCATTACTCAGTACATATAGCAGACAGGAAATATTATAGTTTGAAGGTTTTGTCCTTGGGTTGATGCCCCAGATATATTGCTAAGAGCCTTCCTGGTTATAGAAGATGACCACCTCAGGTTTCATGTCCCCCAAAGTACAATTCACTAGGGTCACTCTCATAGATTCCAGAGAGATTCTACAGCACTAGGTTTCTATACCATCACCCAAAACACACTCCGTCCTACCTCAAGGATGCTTGCTCAACCATGCTAATTGCATCTTTATTCATAATATCCAGTAACTGCAAACAATGTAGACATTCCTTAACAGAAGAGTGGCTAAAGTAAACATCATACTTTTACACAAAGGAATATTATTCAGCTATTTAAAAATGACATCATGAAATTTGCTGACAAATGAATGGTATTAGAAATGAACATCCTAAATGAGGTAATCCAGACTGAGAAAGACAAATATAGCGTGTACTCACCAAAAAGTGCAAATTAACTGTTAAGTAACAGATAATCATGCTACAATACAGACCCAGAGAGGATAAGCCCTCTTAGGTCTCTAGGAGGGTGAGTACATGGATCACTTGAAGAATGGAAAATATAACAGATAGTGTGGGTCACCTGGGGGCAGGTGGAGACGGGTGCATCTTTTACAGTGGGTCATTCATTATCTGCATCAACCGATTCCCTTCATTCGGTAAGGGCAACTTCTCCTAGTAGAATATCTTTCCTCATTTACTCATCCTTGTATTTGCAATGATTCTTCTTTTGAAAATCATGACATCTATAGCATTGCTAGTGTTCATAGCATTCAGCCCACAAGAGTATAGGTCACTCTGAAGTCTCTGTAGTTTAGAATACTTTTTTCTAAGAATGGCCATAATATGCTCTGGCTACTTTATACATTGCATTTGCTACAAAATAATTTCTTTCCATAGAGGAAACAAATTATTTCCATATCTGCAACATAGAACCAATGTTAATCTAAAAATAATAATTAAGTTAGAAGTGAGGAACTTTCATTCTTTTACTGAAAATACCTCCATCCCATACACATATTTTTGACATATATTTGTTAAGTGTTTTTGATAAGGGCATTTTCCTTTACTAAAGTGAGGCTGCATGTATGAATTTCTTTACTTTTCTGAAGCTTAGAACATAAGATAACCTTTTCTTCTTTAGATGGCAAGGCAGTACATTGACATAGACAGTCCTGAAATAATCACCAAGAAGCATAAATAAAGGACTAGGATCTAAACTAGACATTGATACAGGAGAAAATATTTTGGCAGAGTTATACATACTGGGGGATACAGAAAAACACTGTGTCAACATCATCTTTCTCCAATCAGCATGCCAAGGAGCAGATAAGTTTCCAATGAGGAGACAAACCTGGAAGACACAGAGGAAGCAGGCATGCAGACACACTGGGGAGAGACTACCTTTCAAGAGCCAGCATAACAAAATGCAATAAATAGATAACTTATGTTAGATGTGACCTCATAAAACAATATACTTATTGCCATAGAAAAATTGGTAAAGAAATATAACCTGGCAAATATGCAGTACAAAAAATGACAGTGAGC
>PVIU01023182.1:0-27924 GCA_004026605.1 Ondatra zibethicus | reverse complement strand
CGGCATCACGTCCGTGAGTGCATCCAGCACGGCATCACGTCCGTGAGTGCATCCAGCACGGCATCACGTCCGTGAGTGCATCCAGCACGGCATCACGTCCGTGAGTGCATCCAGCACGGCATCACGTCCGTGAGTGCATCCAGCACGGCATCACGTCCGTGAGTGCATCCAGCACGGCATCACGTCCGTGAGTGCATCCTGGCAACCTGAATGAAGAACATGCTTTCAGGCCATCTCCTTTAAATACAGGTGCTCACCATTCTAATGTTGTTGAGTTTTGAGACCATCTTGCCAGAAGGAAGAATTTTCTAAGTGGTGCTTTCTGGTTAAAAGATGTTTTAACTATAGACTTACAATCTAGAGTGGAGGATGAACAAAGACATCCATGGAACATTGGACAAAGGGATAAAATGTTGAGGCCAGGAGTAGAGACTCTGATTCAGTCCCTGTCAGAAGCCCAGTAGGACTTTTCCTACATATATAATATCGATCTCGGTGAAGGGATTCCAGAATTCTGCAAATAATTTTGCCAAAAAGAATGGGTTCTAGTGTTCCTGATAAACATTTCTGTCCCCTTGTTTGGGTTTTTTTTTTTGCTTTGTTTTATTCTTCAACATTATTCCTGGCTTGAAACTTACTATGTAGCTGAAGCTTGCCTGGAACCCCTCACCATCCAACCTCCACCTCCCAAGTGCCAGGATGACAGGCACGCACCACTAATGCCCAACCTTTTCCTAGGTTTTTTACTAAGTCATCTCCAACCACTTTTCCCAGAGTCCTCAGTCCCATCAGGGGGACAGTGTGCACCCTAACTGCCTTCTTCCTTCTTCCAGTACAAGCCCCCCATCTACCACTTCTATAGCCACATCGTCTCCAACGACAGCACAGTGATTGTGAAGAACCAGCCTGTCAACTACTCCTTCTCCTGCACCTACCACTCTACCTACCTGGTGAACCAGGCTGCTTTTGACCAGAGGTAAGCTGCGCTAGGGGTGGAGGGCCGGCCACCATGAGGATGCTACAGTCCCTGTCAATCAGGCATGTTTCAGTCCTTATGCAAAATTCTCTCCCCTTTTCAGAGTGGCCACTGTTCATGTCAAGAATGGGAGCATGGGCACATTTGAAAGCCAGTTGTCCCTCAACTTCTACACTGTAAGTCCAGGTTGTCTTTCCTCAGGGAACTTCCTTCCACAGGAGTCACTCTCTCCCGGACTCTGGGCAGAGCCCCATCCCGGAACTCCGATGGTGGCATATGGCCTTAGCTTGACTTTAAAGCTGAGGTGCAACAGAAGGTCCACTTCACAGGCCGATAGATGAGCTAAGCGGCACAGATGTGACTGGCCTCCCCGTTTCACTGGTACAAAAATGAAGGCAGGGTCACTGGACAGACAATAGAACACCCGTGTCTGACTCTTCATCAAGATTAGTATCTATCCCATTTCTCTCCAGAGATTTATTTGCCATTAGGATCTCAAAAGCATTAGTCAAGAGCATTGCATTCCCTGAGCAGGCCAGAGCTAAAGACAAGGCTTAGGGCTAGCCTCTACTGTTTAGTTCTTTTACCCCATAAGCCTTCCAGTAAGATTTCCTCACTGTTCTGATTGGATCTGCCGCCTATATTGACATGGAAAGTTAAAGGCACACTCTGGTCTCTCTCAAAATTAAGTGCTGCAGAGAAACTAAATATGCACTGGCCGTTAGCCCGGCTGCGCTCCCAATAGAGAAGGCACTTTGTTTTCAAGCTGCAGCTTCCAGTGAGGACACAGGCACAGAGGGCACACTGGCCCAGCTGGCTAGAGAAAGATGCGGGCAGAAACACAAACGTTTGGGTCGAGCATTGGAAGTGTCCTTAGAGGGCAGCTCATCTGACCCGTTTCATTTTCCAAGAGCAAACACCGTCCTGTCTGAAACCTCTTGAACACTGAACTTGCTTCACCTATGCCCCGGCAGCCATTAGCCCCCTGAGCTCATCGGTGAGTGCTGGGTGGATCCTAAACTACCCAGTCTGTCTTGCAGATGAGGACATGAAATCCAAAAGAAGGAAGGTGTTTGCCCAAGACCACACAGGGGCCTTGGAGAAGTCTCTGGTGAGAACAGAAAGTCCCCAGATGAGGTGCTGTCTGCAAAGGGCCCTTCACCCACAAAGCCCATGTAAATGCAGGATTCAATTTTTTAAATCTTTTTTAAAATTATTGTTAAAGAAGGATCTCTAAGATGTATATGCTTCAAGTTTCCTTAAAATCCAGACTAGCCCTGGCTTCATATCATCAGTGGCTGAACCAGAGACAGAATACCTACAGTGTCAGTGTCCAGGGATCAATGCACTGTAAACCAGAGAGGGTGATGGAATGGCTGTGAACAGTTTCCCACATGGGACTACAATCTTTACTATGAAGGCCTGTATAGAAGCTAGTAGTTGGTATTCTAATGAGATAGGTTGAAGATTTGATCTATGAAGTTTATAATAGTTGGTGATAGAGGTCAGGGTTTTTAAACTCATCTCTCACTGTCAACCACACAGGGTTGAATTTCAGACATAGACATAACCTCAGAAGTAGAGGGAACATATTCTTTCAGTCAATCAATCCGAGCTGCAGAAATAGATGGACAAATTACTTCCCGAATTATCTAGATACGAAGCCAAGATGTCCCCCAAACCCCGTCGTCAAAGTCCCTCCAGAACAAATGGACTTTAGTAAAGAGCAGGTTCCGCTGTCCAGACACTTTTGTTCTGGCTTAGATTCTGCTATGGGCTCAGTTTCCTATGCCTAACCATGTTTATTTTTCTTCACTTTGAGGGCATTCTTGGGTGTTTCTAAAGCAGCCACTGCCCCCTTGCATATATTTCCATCCGATTACCAGAAACAGAGCCCTGCCCTACATAGCACAATGGGACACACTGCTAGTGGCTTAGGACTCCGGTAAATCCAGATCCTGGGCCCCAGATACACTCCCCCTGCTCTGCATAAGTCCTCTCTCCTTTCTCTCCACCCCTTCCCGCTCGCTTTGGCCAAGGACCCATAGCTGATATTGCCAGGGCAAAGTTATAACTCTCATTTGAAGACAAAGGAAGGTTGTCGGTTTACAGATAAAGCCTGGGACTGTGGGTTCAAAAGAAAATGGGCCATACAAAGCCTGATTTTACTATTTACTAGTTAGATGACTTTGGAAACGTTAGGGAGCCTCCCTGCACCTCCCTCTCTGCAGCCATAAAGTAAGAACTTAGTGACATGTATCCCTTAGATTTAGGAGACTCAGTGAAACTATGTGTAAGTACCCAGCATGGCATGTGGACTTGGTAAGTACCCAGGAAGCCAGTTGTTCTCGTGAGCGGAGACTCTGGCCCCATTTAACACGGATGCTCGAAGACTTCTGACAATTGTTGCCTTTATAGAGATGAATGTCAATGTTGGTGTGAGAGTAGTTCAATGTCTTAACATCAAAACAGTACCGCCCATTCTTCTTAGTGGTGATACAAAAAGAAACAAAAAGGCTTGCGGTGGACATAGGCAAACAAAGACTAAAGATCCTCCCAGAATCAGAATAAACCACAGAGACCACCCTTGATTTCCCACCTGAAGCCCACGGGCTTCCATCTGCTGAGGGCAGCCACTCCACCCCTTCCAGTGACACAGGTGAGCTGGCCTTGTGGTTTTGATTATCAGGTAAAATCTGATCCCTGAGCTCCTATTTGTATTGGTTCTGATTGCTAGAGTAATTCTGTCGAATTATGTCAGTCACAACTCTCCAAAGGCCCCCATCTTCTCTAAACAAAACATCTTTTCACTGGTTTGCTGCCATCCTGGTCAATTTCCTTTAAGCTCAAGCTTAAAGTGAGACCCAGAGTTGAAATGTTCGATTTCAGTCCTCTGCTGGGTCCATGCAAGACAAAGTAGGCCACAGTGACTGTCAGGTTCTGGAAAACTCTAGGAATATGTCCTAAAGTATTCACTTTAGGTTGGTTTTCTTCCTTGCTGTCTCACCTATGAACAAAAGCAGTTAGATTCCCCATATGAACTTCTGCTCAGTGAGGCCTACCTATCCTTCGCTTGGGTGACTAGCTAGTTGTGAGTCAACCTTTTGGTCAAGGGAAGGAATGCTGGAACACAGTTTCTCAACAGACTTGTCCATCCTATAGGGCAGAAAAGTAGTCTTTGTCATCTTTCTGTTTTTAGGAATGTCAAGATAAACATTCCTGGCATATAAATAGGTTACCATGGTAAAGCTATCTGAAGACAAATCTCTGATTTTCATGTTAAAAAGAAAGACGGGGTCGCCAGATGTAATGTCTCTTATTTGTAATCCCAGCATGAGAGGCAGAAACAGGGCTGCTGGGAACTAGAAGGCAGTCCAGTCTACACAGTGAGTTTCAGGATAGTCAGAGTAGTATAAAAAAGACCCCAAAAAGGAAAGAAGAATGGAAGGGAGCGTGAGGGAGGGAAGAAGGAAGGGAAAAATCATGCTAAGCATTACTGTAGTTATCAGAAACGAAGATGGCAGCTTCTGTTCTTCGCTTTGCTGCTCCATCAACAGAGACATCACACTCTACCAGCTGTTCTCCAGGAGAAAGACTCCACAGAAGTGTCTCTGGAGACCTGGGCACTAAATTGCCATTCCCAAGTTAGTTGCCATGTTTGGAAATGTCCCCTGAAATCTCATAAGTTTTTAGACAATACCAAAAATATTTTAAAAACTACTAAAAAGGCATCACTTCAGCTGTATGCTATGTAAGGAAATCACTTATGCCCGGGACCGTTATTGCTCAATTGTGGCAGCCACTAACGTGGTGCAGAGGCCTGACGAATGGAAAGAAGAGAGCCAGCTTCTAGGTGGCTTACTGTGGGAGCCTCAGCTGGACCCACTTCTGTAGAGCAATGTGAGTCATCCTAAGAGAGAGATTTGGGGCCCTCTCGCAAAGTCTCGAGTGCAGGACCCATAGGAGGCTAAGTCCACTTTGACTGATGTCAGTTCTGTCTGCTGCTGCCTACCAAGCTGCAAGTCTCTAAGCTCATAAATTCAAGTTTTGAAAGACCCTAGTCTAAGCTTTATGTTTCTGTGCTACAATGTCACAAGGCTATCCCCATCTCACGGGAATGAAGAAATGGGACTAAAGTTAGCCCATAGGGACCAGGATTACACTGGGATCTTAGCCCATCTGGCCAATGCCCCTGTCTCCCACAGCTAATGCCAGAGAGTAGTCCAGGTTCTTATTCAGGTGAATTGAACAGGAGACTCACAGAATGGAGAAGGAGCCTCCTTTGAGGAGAGGCCAATCACAGCTGTAATTCCTACTAAGTCACCGAGCATTATCTGAAGATGATTTTTAGGAGCAGATCCTGACACTCCTGAGCATGTCATGGTAGTGACCCTTTGGTACACTCGCCTTGACAAACCTCACAGCCCTGGAATCCCATCCCTACCCCTTTCTCTACTCTCTAACCCTCCTCCAGACCTGGCCTCCTTGTTGTCCTGTCACCCACACCCTTGGCCCAGGGCACACATTCTTTCTGGTGTGGCCACAGAGCCTCCTTCCTCACGTTCCTCAAGCCTTGCTCAAATGCTGCCTCCTCAATGAGGCCTCCCTGACGGCCCTCTTCAAATATGTGACATGGGGCTGGGGAGATGGCCCCACTGGCAAAGCGCTTGCTGTTGCTAGCGTGAGGATCTGAGTGCAATCTCCAGAACCTGCATTTGAAAAACCAAGCTGAGCGCAATGGCGCTTGTAATCCCAGTGCGGGGAGGCAGAGACCAGTGATCTCTGTGGCTCACCGGCTAGCCGGCCTAGTCCATTTGGTGAGTGCTGAGCCAGTGAGAGACCCTTTCTTAAACTCAAGGTAGACAGTGCCTGAGGAAAGAAACCAGAGGTTGACCTCTGACCTCTACACTCATACCTTTATGCACTCATGTACCCACACCCAGATTCATATGAATACACACACACATACACACACCCTAAATGCAGCTTACCCTTCATGTTCCCAGTCCATTTTGCTATTTTTGTGACTTCCAGTATTACTCACTATATACCAGTCTAATATACTATGTACTTTTTTTCTATTACCTTTCTGTCTTGCTAGAAAATCAGATCATTTGGAGATAGATCTTGCTTCATTCACAAATATTATATCTCAAAGCTGAGTAGCTTGACATAGAAACTACCCAAATATGTAGAATAATACCTAACCACATTGCAGGCAATCAATGGCTTATGTCTGTGGATAATCACACTTTAGAACTCGGGCGAGCATTTGCTAGGAGCGCAGGGAACAGGGACCGCGTGGGGCTGTATGCGTTCGGTTGTTCTCGCCCTGAGTGCTTGTGAAGCCGTAGCTTGTGGTCCTTGGATTGCACTATGTTTCCATCCATCAGTTCTGCTGGCATCACTGAGACAATGTGTGTCAAGCCATGACCAGCAAATGTCCTTACCCCATCTAAGATGACATCTGTGTCCTCAGAGGTACAGTTTCTCTGGCTCTGAGTTTGCTCTATGATCTCATGTGCTTTGTCTTGGGCTGGTGGCTTCCATCTCTAACCCTTCCCCAAAGTGTCTGACCCCACCAGAATGACTGTTCATTCTGAGAGGTCACAGTGCCTAGTGTTCCCATTTCCTTTCCAAGAACGCCAAGTTTTCCACCAAGAAAGAAGCTCCTTTCATTCTGGAAACATCCGAAATCGGTTCAGACCTGTTTGCAGGAGTAGAGGCCAAAGGGCTAAGCACTCGGTAAGTCCCTTTATACACTGTGTATTTTTAAGGACAAAGGAAAAAAAAAAAAAGACCAGTCAACAGATTCTAGTCTTCTGATGTTTGTATACACAAGACTGGTTCTTAGTGACGCCTCCCTATTTTATTTGCAGGTTTAAAGTAGTTCTGAATAGCTGCTGGGCCACCCCCTCAGCTGACTTCATGTACCCCCTGCAGTGGCAGCTGATCAATAAGGGGTAGGTCTACTTTCTGGAGTCAGTGCACAGTGGTGGGTCCAGTGTGTGCCGGTCTCTTTTGCTATGGCTTGGAATAGCTCGGGAGGAAAGTTTCTGTTCATACTAGATCCTTTGGGAAGAGCTCCAGTTTCAAGGGTCCTTAGTGATATCGCATCTATATATACATATATATATATACACATATCTATCTATATGATATTATCAGATATTTTCCTGTACACATGAGCACAATAGCAGCAGCACACTCTCCTCAAAGGGTGATTCCATGTAGGGCAGGGAACTCGCTCAGGGTGAGGGGGAGACCTCCCAGCAGGCTACCACCATCCAACCAACCAGAGTAAGCTGTCATTGAGAGGCAGGTGCCACAACCTGTGCCAAGAGATGGTGGTGCCAAGACATCTAGGCACGCCCATTCTTTACCATCCCTTCCCCCACCACAAAGCTCCTCTTACATTACTTTCCATTGGCTGACACCAGCCTAGGGCACTCTGGCTACAAAGAGCTATTTTAAGGCTCCATATCTTGAGTTCAGACAAGGATCTCAGGTTTATTGACCAAACAATCCCGCTAGATCCTCATATCAAAAGTTGGAAATTTCTCACAGCCCCATCAATGCCAAGGCCACAACAAACAGAAATAGCTCTGACCCTTGGCCCAGATAGGAAGGTACAACCTTTGTTTCTCGCTCATGACTCCTCAGAGAGAATTCTCAGATGATATTTTTCAGTTCCTTCTTCTGTCTCAGCAAAAAATTTTTCTCCCCATTATTTAGATAATATGTGGAAAATATGACTATGTTTTAATAAAGGTTATTATATAATGTATCTACAATTAATTGAACATAAATTCATTTTTCCACTTTCAGGCAAGACCTAAGAGTGCACACAGAGCTAAGAAGTAGGTGTGACTTGAGTTTGGTTGTCTACGGCAACAGGGAACACACCACTCCCATCCATCATGGTGGTCCTTGCCTTGTGTTACCCTGAGGTCTTCCAGAGGCCAGTCCTAAAGAGGGCTTTATCTCTTGGAGATTTCACTTCTTTAGGACAGGGGTTCAACCTACCAGCTGTATGGGTTCTCATAAGTCACCCCCTATTTTAGAATTGGAGACTATCAGGTCTACCCCATAGCCCTTCAGTTTGACCTCACACTCATGGATCAGAGTTCTTTAAAAGGACAAGCAGCTGTGCTCAGGTCTACCAGAGTGCTGTGTGACATGTTGCCTTGGAGCCTTTCTGGCAGTCTCTGGTGTGATGTTTCATTGTTCTCCTTCCCCCGTGCATACCAGCTGCCCCACTGATGAAACGGTCTTCGTGCATGAAAACGGCAAGGATCACAGGGCAACTTTCCAATTCAATGCCTTCCGGTTCCAGAACATCCCGAAACTTTCCAAGGTTTGGTTACACTGTGAGACATTCATCTGTGACAGCGAGAAGCTCTCCTGCCCAGTGGTGAGGGTCCTGGCTCTGGAAGGAAGATATGACCCCAAGGGGCTGGGATTGGAGAAGCTGGATTGACCTGGGAGAGTGGGGCCTGGGTGCAGAGGCAGAAGGTCTGGGCCTGTCTACCTTGCTACCAAAACTTACCAAGTTGGTATGTGTGGCTTACTCAGTGGGCCTGTTTTCATCATCTTGGAATAGAGGTCCTCGGTTCTGATGGCTGTTCCCTTCTCAGAGAGCAACGCAAGATAAAAATGAAGGTAGCAATACGCATGAAAAGGCTTTGAAAAAGTTAAAAGTGTCAAGGAATCCAAGATCTAGACAGAACTCTAAAGGTGGGCGATTGCAGTCCCGACTAGATTGTCTTCAGAGAAATGCTGAAAGTCTAGGTCAGTGCGGACAGCACAGTGGGCGGAAGGGCCGGTGCCCTGCGGCTCCCGGGCTTGCAGAGTGCAGAACACCTCCTCGGGAACTTAAAAGTGCTGAGGGCCGAACCGAACTGTCCTCCATGTAGACTTGGAGGCCTCGGAGGCCCGAGCTTCTAAAGAGGCTGCCAGCCCACATGGCCTGGAGCAACCAGCAAAAAGGAGGTTGGATCTCTCCTTCCGTCCACTCATGTGACTAGAAAACAGTTGCTTCTGAACACAGGGAGGAAAAGAAAAAAAGAGCCGGAGGCTGCGGGGTTGGGGGGTGGAGGAGAACTGGTTAGTACTTGATCAAAGGACACAGCAGAGTTGCAGTATTAAAAGAAGGAAAGGAAGCAGAACACATTTTGCGAATGTCCTCTTCTCCTATCGCTAAGAGGAAAGTCGAAGTCTTGTTTCCTATTAAAATGCGCAGCACCGTCCTCTGCTGGAATAATGATGATCTACTCCAGCAGGGATTCCCCAGCCTGGAGAGTCAATGAACTCTAGCTGCGTGCGTGCGAGCGTGCGTGCGTGCGTGCGTTTGTACACTTTATGTAAGTAGTGACTGAGTGAGGACTTGGCGTTCCATGAACTTTCACTTTGCTTTTTGGTTTGTCTCTTGTTTCCTTCGTTCATTTCTTCTCCCGGTCTTCAGAACTGCGACAAGCGGAAGCGGATGCTGCGTGAGCAGACAGGGGGTGTCCTGGTGGTGGAGCTGTCCTTGCGGAGTAAGCTGATTACCCCATAGTCATGTGCATGCTGGGCTGTGACCACAGGCACGGCAGGTTTGAGCATTTTGATTGAATTGTCAAACCAGGCATGCCTGTGGACACAACACTGGCCTGCTTCTCAAGGGGCGGGGGTCTGATCATGTGGGCCCAAGGAGGTGAGGTTTGTTGACTACCCTGAAGGCTTTTGGGGGGCCCGAATCCAAATGCTCCTAAGGAATTAGGAAGCAGTGACCTGAGCATCCAAATAGGTCATGCCATGAACGACAGAAATGGAAATGCAGGTGTCCTGGGAATGTCAGCTAGCCTTCACTGCCCAAACCTGGCCTGGGCACTAACTTCCAGAAATGAACAAGACTCACAGAGTTCACCTTCTAGCCAGGAGAGAGATGGTACACACTGAGGGATGGGGGAATGTTGAGGGGTGGGGGATGGGTAGGGTGATGCAGGAGTGTGTAGCCACAGCAACTGACCCAGCACAAGCCTTATAGAATGTTGGAAATGTCACTGTGACCTGGAGGATGCTGTGAGTGGAGGGTGAGCCAGACTTTGGAGTTGTCCCTCAAAGCATGATCACCAAACCACAGACCAGAGCCAAGTCCCCATACTTCCTCTTGGCTTTGTGGGGCCTATAAATAAAACAGGTTTTGTACACTTTCATGCAGTCCCAAAAATTAAAAAGAAAAGAAAAACATGGTGCATAAAAATTCAATAAAATTAAAATCTCAGTGTCTATAAAGTGTTACTAGAACACAGATGGCATTGTCTACAGGTTCATTCACATAAAGACAATGCAATAAGGCCATGCTTGGTGCAGTGCTGCACACCTGCAACCTGTAACCTCAGTCCTCAGGAGGCTGAGGCAGGAGGATAGTGAATCTGTGACCCATCTGTAAGACTGCCCAAAGGTGTGAAGAAAGAAAATACTTCACAGTCCCCTGCAAAGCTAAAAAGTATTTAATATCTTGTGCTTTCCAAAATATTTAGTGGCCCCTGCTTTAGACAACCAAAGAGGCAATGCTGTGAGAGGAAGCCTTTGTCAACCTCAGGATACAGCACTTGGGAGGGGGAGGCGGGTGGATCTCTGTAGGTTCGAGGCCAACCTGGTCTAAAAAGTGAGTTCCAGGACAGCCAGGACCATTTCATAGAGGAAACCCTGTCTCCAAAACAAAACAAACAAACAGAAACCAAAACCTCAGTATGCTTCATCTGAAAGGTACAGGCTCATGATTTAGTGGGGGTCGGAGGTGGTCAGGTTTGTGACTCAGAAGCAGTCCTGATGTTCCTTCCATGGCTTTCTTCAGCCTGCGTTCTCTCTCTTTGTTCCCTCCAGGCAGGGGACTCTCCAGTCTCTGTGACTTCTCAGGTAAGGAGAAGAGTCACTTTTGTGTCGTGGGGCAATGGTTTGTGAATGGATACACTGTTATGGCCCCAGCAAAATCTGTCATCGAAAATATACATCTTAGAGTACATCTGAGTGGGGCAGAGGGGGACAGAGGTAAGAGGTCTCATGACAACCAGCCTGTGACCCGAGAGACAAGCTGTTTCAAATGGATGGAGAACCATCAGAGGCCACAGAACCCCCGGAACAAAGCCATCACCAGGTGGCTTTCCTAAGGTTCCTGAATTTGGAAAACATAATTTTGGATCAGATCGTCTTCTCATTAGCAAATATTTGACTCCCTGCTGTGACTCTCACCAATGGAACAACTTGGATAAGCAGTCTCAGCCCTCCCCACTCAGCTTTGCTCTGGGAACTGGGTTATGATTGTCCCTGGCATACGTGGTATGCTATAAATTAATTATAGTTCACTGTATATTGATACAGTGGACGAGACAAGGTCATGGGGTGAAGGCTGGGGAAGCGACATAGCAAACAGCCGGAGAAGCTTCTGAGAGGAAGAGCCATTTCAGCTGCAGCCAGGGTCTCAGTGGAAAGGTGACAAGGACATAGGCTGGGGTGGGGCTGTTGCACTGATTTACTGACTTCCAGATGGGAATCAGTTAGTATAAGAAAATCACACAAATCAATTTCGATGCCCACTTCTCATTCTAAAGGGAAGTGCTTCAGAGAGGGAAAGGCGTGTGCCAGCATTGTGCAGTCCAAGTTCAGATGTCTATTTGCTGAAGGTCCACAACCTAGGCTTATGTGTTAGGGCCTCTGTGTTGATAGAAGTGGAGCATGCAAGTCCCAGGGAATGAGCAAGAATGACTATGTGTAAAATTTGGAAGCTCTACAACAGCCCCATTGCACTAACTCTGGCTGACTGCTCCTTGGCCTCACATAGCTATTTCTCAGTGCTGTCTCTGCCCTCTGCTTCACAGGTGTTCTTTATCACCTCATCCTGATGCTGGGGATCTTTGCTGTGCTATAGGGAACAGCTGGGCAGATGCAGCAACTCTCTCCAAGGTCGTCCCAACTACAACACACCTGTTTATTGTACTGCCAAAAAGAACGAACAGAAGACTTCGTTGCTGGGGAGCCAAGAATAGAGCTTTACCAAATATGTGTTCCCCATGATTTGTGTGAATTTGGTGATCCACTCTCGTTAGAGCCACACTTCCTCTCACTCCTTCCTGTGGCCATTAGACCCTGCCAATCCTCCCCATGAAGGTGGGGAGGAGTCATCTCTCCTCTACTCAAACTAGGACAGCATGTGAGAGCTACTTTCATCATAAAAGATCTCTCTCTCTCTCTCTCTCTCTCTCTCTCTCTCTCACACACACACACACACACACACACACACACACACACACACACACACACCACATGCAGCTTAGCATCTGGAGACCATAACCACAAAAATCAATACCAAATACAGAATCCACAGGAGTAGCCAACTTTACCCAGCAGGCACTTTGTTGTTGAGATGGTAGAATTCTGAAGACTAGAATTGGGCCCCTAGGCAGGAAGTTCCAATCTTCAAGTGTCAATCCACAGGAGTAGCCAACTTTACCCAGCAGGCACTTTGTTGTTGAGATGGTAGAATTCTGAAGACTAGAATTGGGCCCCTAGGCAGGAAGTTCCAATCTTCAAGTGTCAATGTGGAAATCCGAGTTAAGTACAATATATTTACTCAAACTTGTGTAATAGACAAGAAGTGGGTTCTTAAGAGCCTCTAGGACTAATGTGTTTATTTTTAGGGTTTCTTAAACAGATATTAATATTAGGTAGGTATTACAGTGCCTTATCCTTATAACTGATTATATTTCTGTAATGAAAAGTAAATAGGGAATAGACTATGGAAGGAGTAAAACTCACATAGTAACGCGGCATTGCCTGCAGGAAGTGAAAGGCAGTGGGAAGACCGCCTGAGTCCAGGTTCCCTGAGATTTGAGGACCCATCCTCCAACACAGCTTGTGATGCTCAGTGTACTTATGCCTCGTTTGCTCGGGGAGTCTTCCTGTCTGGAATGCCTAACGCCGTTCACCTTCACCAGAAACACTCACGCCCGTGTCTGCTTCCATCTCATCTGCTTAGGATTGTGGGAATGGAACCAATAAAACCAGAAATGCCATGCAAACACGGCCTACAGCATCACGGGACAGCACACTCCCATGACTGGTCCCACCTGTGATCTAGAAGTGCCAGTGTCGGTGACTCACAGTAGCCAGCAAACTGCATAAACCAACCCTGCTAGGGCATCCACTCTGCTGTGACAGGACAGGCCCAAGATCTATTTTTTTTCTTTGTCACATACATGCTTAACATTTGAAATCACATGTCAGTTTGTCCTTCTGTGTTTAATGCTCTTGAGAGGTTTGAGGGCTGCAGTTTGCTGATCGTTTTACAACTTGCATAAATGAACCTAGAAATTAAACCAGTTACCAAGTCGCGTTTGTTTAGCCATAGGCTGGGGTACAATGGTTCCATGATGTCTAAACTTGGTATCTAGCTGGCACTCCAATCAGGGTGGAATCTCTTCCTAATGTAAAGTTTGAGTTCATTGTGTTCAGGAAATACAGAAAACCTCATTGGTTCCAGTCAGAAACTCTTACATAGCAGACATATAGCCAAGTTCATGTCTTTGAATGTCAGACTAAAACAATGTTTAATTTTCTCACCATGATCTATGTGTTCTTGTATCTCTACCTTGTGCTGTGGACTAAATAAAATGCCTGGAATTAATAATCTATGACTGCACTTTATTTACATGTTCATGAATTATGGTAGAAACTAATCCCACAACTTTTCCAAGGGCTTCTAGACTTCATAGAATCAAATATTCTACCAACTTTCAACCATTTGTACTTCAAACACTCCAGTACAGGAGTTTATAGACCAAGAGGCGAGGAAGTAATGCCAGCTTGGGTGACTAGCATTAGAGAGGCAGAATCGCCTGGTCCTTCCCGGCCTGTGAAACTCCGGTGTCTCTCAGCAGTCACCAGATTGTTTGACTCAGGTTTATCTGGTAGCTCCACACAGTGTTTGATTGCCCTTTCTGCCTTAGGACTTCTCTACAAGGGATTAAGAGAAAGACCCTCACTGTAATGTCTGCTGCAAATTCTAACCCACACTAAACACAACACAGATATCCAAAGAAAAATACACATTCCAATAGGTATCCTTAGCACACGCACGCGCGCACACACACACACCCCACTAGATACAGATTTATGGAAACTGCTCTTGTAAAAATTTCTAACTATGATATCTATGTTCATCCCCTTTCTGTCTCCCTCCGTCCCTCCCTCTCTTCTCCCTCTCTCTATGTGTATATATACACGCATATACCTAGTATATGTATGTATGTGGGTGTGGGTATATGAATATAGGTATGCATGTGGGTGTCCTTGTTTATATATGTGTGTGTGTTTTGTATACACAAATAGGTATAAGCATCAAATGTTTATGTTATAAATCAAATGAAGACAGATTAAACAAAGACTTTATTATCTGAATATGATTAGGTAAGCAGATGGGCTAGGGCTAGAAGCAAATGTACCTCACTGATACAACTACAAAGATGGAATAATAATTGATGATTACCTTATTCAACCCCATCTCTGGAAATGCATAGCATTTTCTAATGCCCTTTTATTATAATGATATTAGATTATTTGGTTACTTCACTTTTTGTTTGTAGGTCTACTAGTCCCTAATGTTGCATTACTGTGTTTTTAAAATGTGTCCTTTCAACTACATTGTAAGAGAGAGATGAAAGTTTCTTCTTCTCTTATGATCCCAGCATGGCAGATAGCAGAGTAAAAACTTAACACATGGTCCTTGCATTTATGAAATTCTCAGAGTTGGTGGGTGGGTGAGTGGATGGATGGATGGGTGGACAGAAGGATAGATGGTTGAATAGGTGGACGGACGGACGGATGGGCGGGCGGGCAGACGGATGGACAGATGGACGGATGGACGGACGGATGGATGGATGGATGGATGGATGGATGGATGGATGAGTCAGTGGATGGGTGGGTGAGTGGATGGATGAGTAGACAGAGGGATAGATGTTGAATAGGTAGATGGGTGGATGGATGGATGGATGGATGAAAGATGGTTGAATGGGTGGGTGGGTGAATACATGGATGGATGGATGGGTGAATACATGGATAGATGGTTGGTAAGAACCTGGCCTATCAATCTAAAGACCACACAGGAGATTATGATTTGTTTTCTTTCATGATGGAGCAAAATGTTTAGGACAAGAAGCCATGACACTCAACAAGGGCAGAAGGAAGGATGGTGCGGGAGAATTGTCTGTATTCTGTCAATCATGTTTTAAATAAACACTGATTGGCCAGGCAGCAAGTATAGGTGGGAAAACCAGACAGGAAGTAAAGGTGGGGCCAGAAGAACAGGAGTATTCTGGGAAGAAGGAAGCTCTTTCCTCAGTTCTTCCCAGACCACCAAAGAAGCAAGATGTGACCTGCCCCGCTGAAAAAGGTACTGAGCCATGTGGCTAACATAGATAAGAATAATGGGTTAATATAAGCTACAAGTGGTAATAAGAAGCCTGAGCTAATAGACCAATCAGTTTATAACCTAATGTAGACTCTCTGTGTGATTTTCTCCGGGACTAAACCCCAACAAGCAGCCCCTCATGTTACAGAAGGAAGCCTTAGAAAATGACTCTGGTCCATTGTTTCCATCCTGGACTAGAAGGGAGAAACTCCCTAACATACATACCTCCTGCTTCCCCTCCTCCTAAGCAGCAGTCTAAGGCAATCAGCCCTTGCTGCTGAGGGTTTGGGAGGAAGCAGAGCCTCTCCCCAGAACTCTACCAAGAAGAGGAAGTCTCTGAAGGTCAGAGAAATCAGTCACGCCTGTCTGGGAAGAAACAAAGCACAGCAGATGGGAACACTGGTGGGGATGAACTAACACGGGGAAGGCTTTCCTTGATGTGAAGAAGGGCAAGCATCACACAGAGCATTTTTGTAAATATTGGCATGAAATCTCCTCAATAAATCAAAATGCAGTTTATTTCCCAATACAGTACTCAAAAGTATGTCCACAGCATGCACTAGCCACAAAGAAAATCTACCTGGTCTCACTTCATCATTCTTGGGAACTTCAACAGAAAAAAGGTCTCAAAAACAGCATTTTAGCCAAATTTTCTCTGCATTCCCTAACAACCACGTGGTCTGGAGAGGTATAAGGTGCAAATAAAGAAGTGTCATAAGAAAGAGTTGGTCCATAGATCCATTAAAATCATCCCCAAACAATTCAGAGCAGAACTCTGTGTGTGTGTGTGTGTGTGTGTGTGTGTGTGTGTGTGTGTGTGTGTGTGTGTGTGTGCGTGCGCATGCCCAAAAGGGAAATCGTCACCACAGGACCAGACAGGCTCATCTTTCTCAGCTGGATTTGTTAAACTATACTCACCATTCATGAATGAATAGAAAATTTCAGTTAAAATCCAGGTCTCGGCTTCAAGAGATGTTGCTTGGTGTGTAGGAAAAATAAGCACTAAATTGTGAACAGGTATTACCCATTGCACTCCCAGAGTTGAGAACCAGGCCATCCAGCTCACAGTGAGTGTGTCTTCCTGTATCCACATGGCACAGGAACACTTCTGTCTTGAGTTCATGCTGGGGGTGGGGCTTTCCAATTGGGTCTCCTAGTTCCTTCTAAGCTGGTTAGTCGCCTCGCCAGAGAAAGGTAGGGTGCGTTTTTTGCTCAGGCCTTATCTTTATCTTTCCTTCTTTCAGGAGGAAATAGATTTTAGGCAAATTCATGAGTCTCCATGGCCTGCCATCCCAGGAATGAGCACCCTACAGCCATCTCCCACCTCTTCCAACTGAACACTAGGTGGCAGTCTGGGAGCAAAGTTTGAAGCAGAGGGTGACGCCAGTCAGACAGTGCCCCCTAGTGGGAGATCGGTTCTATGCCCCAGAACTACACCTTTTCAGAAGGTTGGATTTTGGATGCATTCCCCCTAAAAGGATCCCCACGGACACTAGTGGGGCTCTACAAACATCTTGAAAGAACATACCCACCTCACAAGATCTCCAGAACATCTTTCTCCTCGGTAAACTCAGGGAGCCAGACAGTGATGCCGTCTCTGCCTTTCAACCAGAAGGTTGTCTGTTCTCCCTTGCCCTGTAAGAAGTGAAGGAGGAGCTGGTAAGCAGCTGACTTGGAAGCCTGACTGGGTCTGGCTTGCTCAGCTAGACAGCAGGAGCCATCTCTTTGAAAGAAATACTTCTTTATGTATAAAATCCTGATGACTGTGTGGACTGCCATGCTCTTCTGTGGAAAGCAGAGAATAAAGTTCATTGCTCCACTCCCCAATCTTAAAAATATAATCTGAATTCTCAGTGTGACTTGGGTGTCAAGGAAAGCCCCTCACATACACACATGCATAGAATCCACATGTTCAGCATTACCACCATGCCCGTTTTCCACATGAACAATTAAGTCTTCCAAGGAGGGGACATCATCCCAAAAAGGCTATACAACACAAGGTCCTCTCTCCACCTACTGAGGGACAGTGTGCTGGCACCAGGGAGCTGATGTCACTCTCTGCTCTGTCACCTATCAATACCCCGCCTTTGGCAGTACTGGGGAATGAACCCAAGCCCTCACACATGTTAGGCAGCTACAGCCCATGCCCTTCCACTTCACTTCTTTTTCTAGGTTTCACCCCTGCCCAAACAGCCAGTATCATAATGACCACCACTGCTGCTATGCGTCCATCTCCAAGATGATACTCAGAGCATCTCTGGAGGGGCATCCATTCTCCTACCCTCCCCCACCGCAGGAGAGGGAGGTCTGAAGAGGGTGAGGAGAATGTGACAACCAATCATGTTGGTGACAGGCCGGGAGGAAGGAGACAGAGAAAACAGTGATAGTGTTTTGTATTGTATAGAGATGGGGTCCTAATATCTCCAAGGCCAACCAATAGGTTTCTGCTGTGGGATAATGCTCTTATACCTTGCAAAGATTTGTCACTTGTATTGGTTTAATAAAACACTGATGGTTGGCCAGTAACTGGGCAGGAAGTATAGGCATGGCAACCAGACTAGAAGACTTCTGGGAAGAGGAAAGGCTCAGTCTGCAGTAATCAGCTAGATGGAGAGGAAGCAAGATAAGAATGCCTCACTGAGAAAAGGTACCAAGCCATGTGTCTAATGTTGTAGGGAGCTGCTTGTTTGTTCCCAGATGCCCAGACTCCTGAAACAACTGCATAGAAGCTGTATTATTTACAATACCATTTGGCCAATATCTATTTATATCCTAAACCAACTCATCTCCATTAATCTGTGCATCACCACGTGGCTGTGGCTTACTGGCAAAGGTTTAGCATTTCTGTCTCTGGTGGTAGCTCCATGGCTTCTCTCCACTTTTCAAAATGGCAGAGGTACAATTACTGCCAGCTCTGGGACCACCAGGTAGGAGCTGCACTCCCCACTTTAACTCTGAGAAGGAGCGTGCAGCACATAAACCCTTTTTATCTGAGTAATAGCTAAATCCGCCATGCAGTGCACTGGGCAGTGGTGTATGGTGGCAGGAATCTGCCATGCTCTCCTGCTTGTGCACCCCTAGTAGACCTGATTCCACTACCTGCCCAGGTGGGGAGCATTGAGCCTTGGGCATGGTCTCAGCTACTTTTCTCCTGACCCTGAGTGGGCATATAAGCACCTAGCCCAGAAACGCCATTCAAGTACTCGGCCTCCTGAAAGAGCCAGAACAATTTGTTTTGAAACCACGTGGTGTTTTGTTTTCTTTTGTTTTGTTTGTGCTATTACTACTGAATCAGAAAGACCTCTCTTAAAAGAGCTGCAGCATGCCACCAGCAAACAGAGCCCATCCAGGAAAAAAATGTAGCTAAACTATGTTTTTCAAAGTCTATAATTCCTTTCTAAACCCTCTCAGGTTTTATGTGAATTTTAGTTGGCCACATTGGTGCCAATTTGTTGTAGAAGGCTGCTTGTTTATTCCCCGACTGCCCAGACTTCCAAAATAATCACACAGAAACTATATTATTTACAACACTGCTTGGCCTATTAGCTTATGCATATTCCTAGAAAGCTCTTACATATTAAATTAACCCATTTCTATTATTTTATATTTTACCACGGGTCTCATGGCCTACCAGCAAGGCTCCAGCTGGCAGCTCATGTCTTTCCCTTCTGGCAGCTCCATGGTGTCTCCCTGACTCTGTCTTCTTTCTCCCAGAATTCAGTTTAGTTTTTCCTGCCTACTTCTATTCTGCCCTGCACAGGCCCAAGACAGTTCTTTACTTTCAATGGTATTCACAGCATACTGAGGAGAATCCTACATCAGTCTAACATAGACAAGAATTATGGGTGAATTTAAGTTGTAAGAGCTAGTCAATAATAAGCCTGAGCTAATAGGCCAAACAGTTTATAATTAATATAAGGCTCTGTGTGTTTCTTTGGGACTGAATGACTGTCAGGCAGGAGAGAAATTTTTATGTACCAGTTTCTGTCCCCTCTGTCTGGACATGTTGGTCCCAGGGGAAGAGACACTGAGGAAAAGAGGCTTTGTGTGAGGGACTCCACTGGAGTGTTCAAGTGGAATCAGAAAAGGTACCCCTCAGGAGTGACAGCTAAGGCATTTTCTAGTGGAAACTCAGATGTGACCACTGAGGGGTCTGAGTTGTCTCCTCAGGAGGCAGACCCAGGAGTCACAGAAGCCTTCAGAGAGCACCCAGAAGTCTCCTCGCACTTCTGTGTAGAGATTCAACCATCTCCTTCAATTCTTCAACATGTCCACCAAGGGCACAAACGGGGGAAGTGAAACACAGTCAACCTGGCCTTACCTTGACTGAAATGGTGCCTCTCTTTTGAAGATGGTACCCTCCTGCTGCTAGACAAGCTCCTGCAGTGCTCTGAGAAACATGGATCCGGAGAGCTGCCAGAAACCAGACATTGCCTAGTTGACATCATGTCCCTGGAGGAGTCGGTGTGTGAGGGCTTCTCTGGGGAGGGAACCAACCTTACTCTCACTCTTTGTTCTCCAGAATGTGCTTCTGATGAAACAAAGCATATAACTGGGTATCATAATCCCAGCTCAAGGCAAGCAGAGACAGGGGATCTGGAGTTCAAGACTTCTAGGCCAGCCTAGGATACAGTAAAACACTTTTCAGATAGGTATGTAGGTAGGTGTAGGTAGATGATGATGAAGATAGATAGATAGATAGATAGATAGATAGATAGATAGATAGATAGACAATGATGATGAAGATAGATAGATTGATGGTGATGATGATGATGATGATGATGATAGATAGATAGATAGATAGATAGATAGATAGATAGATAGATAGATAGACAGACCATATATCTCAAGTCATAGTTGATTCAATAAAGTTACTAGAAAACACACAAGGATATGGTGATGCCTAGGGTCCAGGTCATAGATTTCCTCTGCCCCACAAGGAATGTACTCTCCATCAGACATGGAACCATTACTACCACAGGCCAGTCCAGACATGTAACCATTACTACCACAGGCAAGTCTGTCCACTCTTTGTGTTTGCAAATAAAGCTTGGTTGTAGCAGGGTCTTGCTATACATGCACATGTCTGTGTCTAAAGCTATTCTTGAACTACAGCATCAGAATGAAGGAGCTGCAATTGACTCTATATGGCTCCTAAAACTAAAATATTCAGTGTGGCCCTATAGAAAAAAATTCTAATTTGTGCTGTGTTCTCATATGCTTTCATTATGTGTAGTCTGTTAAGAATGGGAAGAAAGGCATAAGGGAGAGCTTAATGGGAAAACAAGCACGAGGACCTGAGTTCAGATCCCCAGTGATGTGGGATTCCCCTCTGTGTGCCGTGAATACCATTGCTAAATAAAGAAACTGCCTTTGCCTGTTGATAGGGCAGAACTTAGGTAGGTGGGGGGAAAAACTAAACTGAATGCTGGGAGAAAGGAGATGAGTCAGAGAAGCCATGTAGCCCCGCCAGAGACAGATGCCAGAACTTTACCCAGTAAGCCACAACTACGTGGCGATACACAGGTTACTAGCAATGGGTTAAATTAATATGTAAGACTCAGCCAATAAGAAGCTAGAGCCAGTGGGCCAAGCAGTGTTTTAAATAATATAGTTTCTGTGTGATTATTTCGGGGCTGAGCAGTCAGGAAACGACCAAGCATCCTCCTTACAACATCCCAGCACACACATAAGAGTTGGGCAAGTGCTAAAGAGGTGGCTCAGAGGGTAAGAACACTTATTGTTCTTGTAGAGGATCTGGATTTGGTTCTGAGCACCTACAAAGTAACTCCGGCTCCAGGAGACCTGTCATCTTCTGACCTCTGCTCATGCACACACATGGTACATATACACACATTCAGAGATAAACATACAATCAATAAATTTCTAAAAAATGAGATGCCGGGCGGTGGTGGCTCATGCCTTTAATCCCAACACTCGGGAGGCACAGACAGGTGGATCTTTGTGAGTTTGAGACCAGCCTGTTCTACAGAGCAAGTTCCAGGACAGGCACCAAAGCTACATGGAGAAACCCTGTCTCAAAAAAAATGTTTAAAAAAAAGAGCTGGGCATGGTTCATGTCTATAACCCCAGCGTTGTAAAGTAAAGTAGAGATGGATGAATTCTGAGAGCTCATTGGCCACCCAGCCTAGTCAATCGGTGAACTTAAGCTTCAGTAAGGGACTCTGTCCCCAAAAATAAGGTGGACAGCAGTAGAGAGAATACCTGATCTGCCCCCCACACACACACAGAAAGAGAGAGGGGGGGGATTTAAAAGGAGGAAGCCATATGCTTTCATGTAGCTCCACTGAGCACACAGGGAAAAACAATGCTGTCTACACAGCTGGTGGCTCAGGCTGTCTCCTGGGAATAATGATCTTATCTTCCAGATGGAAAACAGGAGACAAAATGCAAATGAGTTTCTAAAAATACCCACTGGCTAAAGATAAAGGAGACAGGGACACCACGCTGCAAATGATACCCACGTAACCTGCTGCTTTCCATTCTGGATGCCATGTTCACAGTGTCCCCAAATAGACATGGTGATTCCCACCACACTGGCCACCACAGGACCTAAGGAGGGAACAATAGAGAGGTCTAACCACCTGCCTTCCCCAAGGCTAGGCTCCACATAGGCCATGAAGTCCATAGAGGAAATTAATTCAGCAAGTATTTATTTAATGCCCTCTTGGAGCAATGCTTGAAAATATGTATCGCAGAGTGCCTGGAGAGCTTCTACAGGATGTACACACTTCTTGCAGAAATCAACAGTCGAACCTTAACCACATTCTTTATGAACTGCAGATATAAACAAAGCCCACAGCAGCATGAACTCGAGGAATGAATTCTGGCTGGAGATCAGGTTTGTTTTTAGTTGGATAATAGGACCGTGGCTACATAATTTGTGGGGAGTTCTCATGCAAAGGGAGAAAATGAAGCATTTGCTCAAAGGGGTATCGAGACATGTCTGCCTGTATCTTTGGGGAAGTTGAGACAGGAAGATCCCAAATTTGAGGCCAACTTCAGCTGTGACTCCCAGCTGCAAGATTCCTCTTTTTTTTCCCCCAAAAGTGTAACAAAAGAATATGAAACCAAGTAAGGATCACCCATCTGCAGGTCACAGGTCCATGCGCTTGACAAAAAGAGAATGTATCAAAGCAATGGTAGAAGGGAGGCCTGAAGAACAGTAGCCCAGACGGCTCCCACACTCGGCCTGCCTTGGCCTTCCAAACATCTGTGTGTCCTTATTCTCGTGAATCATTTCAACTAACTGGAAATATATGTGCTTTCTGTGGTCCCCTGGCACTGTCGACATTTAATGACTGTATTCCTAAAAGCTTCAGACACAGGGCTCAATTCCAGAGCGACCTGTGGGCATGCAGGGACTGTCTGCGGCCTGCCTTCAGTTCTGTCTACCGGAGCTGGAGTCTCTCCTGAGGCATGTGCCCCGTCTGAAAGTGGGTGGTGGCGCTGAGCAAATGCAAGGACATGGTGGCGATTTCATGTGCATGTAGAGCTCCATTGCGGACGGGAATCCCGCTGGCCACCATGTATGCCTCTCCGCTGGTTTCAACCTGAAAAGGACACAACGAAATGCCCTGGGTTTTCCATGAGGGAAGCACGGGTCCATGAGGAGATGGGGTTAGACAACAAGACCCCTTATTCCCAGCCCCTCCCCTGAGGCGCCATACTCCAAAGCTCGACTCTCATTGATCTGCACTCTGCCTAGGTCCAGCATTTTTTCAGAGTCTGTTCTTGCCCTGGTCCCTCCACACACCATTCCTCTTCCCCCATAGCTAGTGCTTGCATCTCTAGAGCTGATAACCATGGGGCCATATTTCCCTAGTTAGTCCAAGGTCAGAACCCACTAGACAAGCAGCCAAGTGCAAGCTGGGTAAATCCCGAAGGATCAAATGGATCTCTCAAGCAGAGTCCATATTAGCTGACCCGAAATGTCCTCATGCCACACAAGGACCTAGAAGTGCTTATACACCCTTGTCAGTGCCGCCACCTACACACACGCACATCTAAACATCTGTATTGTTGATCTGTGCCCTCCTCCACCAGTACTCCTAATAAAACCAGAGTCTAGAGTCCTATTGGCATGGAGGTAACTGAAGCCTAGAAGCCCAAGGTTTCAGCCTTTCGCAGGCACAGTTATACCCAGTAGAACCCAAAAACGGTGTGGAAGGCCACTATATTAGTCAAGCAGTAGGAACACCTCCACCTATGGGAACACTTCTCTCCTGGTGACCCCAAAAATTTTGCAAGGTTTAACCCTGTTCTAGGCCACATTTCCCCTCCTGAGAACAACCTCTACAAACACAAACCGGATGCCACCCATGCCAAGTGCCCTGGCGGAGAGAAAGCAAGGAGGAAAATTCCAGGGGATGGTGTCCTAGGCAGAGCAGGGGTAGGGATCAGCTCTCAAAAGTTCTCTGTGCCATCAGCATTTGTGGAGAGTTCTAGGGGATGCCCACTCAGTATCTGTCACTCAGGGATATGGCCACACTGTCCCCCCAAACCTTGTCTGCACCAGGATATAGGCAGGGTGATTCTGCTGTGCCTAGCAGGTATATGGAGGCACAGGAATACAGCATCCCCTAACTGTGCTCTGATTCTCCCTCCAAAGAGGTTTAACAACCCAAAGAGCAGCATCAGCACCACTACTAAAGTCACACCATCTCTGCTTTGCTGTCCTCCATCTTCTCACTCTGGGGGACCATGTTTACATGCCCCCTTGAATAGCACCATGTAGGACATAGCTGCCATCTCCCCTTTAGCCTCAGCCTGACAGTCTAAATTTGAAGAGTCTGTCTTTCACCCTGGATTGCTAAGGATCATACCAACAGAAGTCAAGGCTCACAGACGATCCAAAGGGAGCAGCTATCAGCTTCCTGAAATCTGAAGGACACATGTTTTTGAGACACCAAGGTCTCTCACTGGCCTGGAACTCACCAATTAAGATGGTTGGCCAGTGGATCCCAGCAATCTCCGTGACTCTGTCTCCCCAGCACTGAGAACTTTGTACCACTAAGCCCTGCTTATTTTTACGTGGCTTCTGGGGATCAAATTCAAGTCTTCCAGGTTGCAAGACAATCCCTTTGGTGACTGAGTCTTCTGCTGCCCCCCACACAGTGCCTCTGGACACACGTGTACACCTAGAACTAATCAAACTCCCTCCCAGAAGACAAACCAATGAAGTATGGAGTTTCCGCTGTGAACGGAGATGAGCTGAGATGTGGTCTGTCCCCGTGAGCCCAGAGATGGCGGATAAGGAGTCTGTGTGCATCATAGCTCACTTTGTGCACATCATGGGTTTCTACTGTGTGGTCAAACAAACTGTACCGGTCATTGAGGAGACTGGCCACTTGCAAGGGGGAGCTGAGAGAGCTCAGCTTTGCAAATCCCACAATGTCAGAGAAAAAGATGGCGACAGATGCAAAATGTTCTGGTTCCCAGCTATGAGCCACTCTCCAACAAAGCTGCAGTCTGAGAAAGGAGAGTTCTTAGCGAGCTCATGCCTGTTTCCACTTCCACGGCTCTCGGCAAAGTCGGCCCTTCCACGGCTTCTGGCTTCGGTGGGTTAGGTTTTTACTTATTAAATTTACCATCTAGAGGGATTCTTGTGACATGTACATATACTTGCATTTTCTCTAGAGAGAGATTTTAAGTGGTGGCTATGAATTGCAGGAGAGGGTGAAGGTCAGGGACAGGTCACATAAATGGCTTCATTAAAAACATTTTCTCACTAAAAACATCTTAGTCCTTACTATTGCTTACGGAGTTTGGTGGTAAAGACTTGGTGTACAGATGTGAAAGTGAGTGTAATCACCCACCAATCCATGAACCAATATTCTTACTTCAACCAACTGTTCTCTTATTATGAGTGTGTTCAAATACCCTATGCTCAAGAACAGTCTTCTCCTAAGACTGCGACCATTTAATACAGTTCCTCATGTTGTGGTAATCCCCAATCAAACAATTATTTTCTTTGCTACTTCATAACTGCAATTTTGCTACTGTTATGAATAATAAAGTAAATATTTTTGGAGATTGAGGTTTGCCAAGGGAGTCACAACCCATGAGGACCACTACTCTAGACAGCTATGATGGACCATGCTTTTAATCCCAGCACTCGGGAGGCAGAGGCAGGTGAATCTTTGTGAGTTCTAAGTTAAGGTCTCTGTGAGACCCTATCTCAATCCCTGCTTCCATTTCTTGGTTGACATTCAAACGAACAAGAATTCTAAAAGCAGATGATTTTCCCTAGTGTTCAGAAAATGCTCAGGTGGAAGAAGAAACAAAGTCGAAGCAATTTTTGAACTTGATGCCACAGGCACTTACTGTTACTGAACTAAGCAAAGACTTCAGAGGCACATGAAGACAATAGTGGGGCCTTAGTGGTTGGACATAAAGCTAGACTGCCATCTAGTGGCTATATCCTATTGCTGCATCCATCACCTTCTACATAAAACACACTGAATCTTCCTTTACCCAGGATTGGGGAGGTTTGCCTGTATTTTCATTAATAAGGTGGGCCAATTTGCCAACTTTTGCATGCATACACAATTCTCCCTCCTCTCTCTCTCTCTCTCTCTCTCTCTCTCTCTCTCTCTCTCTCTCTCCTTCTCCCCTCCCTCATTCCTTCTTTCTCCTCTCTCTCCCCCCTCCCCATCCCACCACCACCCAGGACTTCTCCCCCTGTTTCTTGGTCCCCTTTTACAAAGCTTGGTATTCTCTTAGAAAAAAAACAATGGAAATATCCCTCCTTGTGTAGAGCTTCTAAGATAGCAAATGTCTCCTTCCTCCAGCTGTTTTTGCTCTACCCACCATTGCTCCCGAATACCTTGGCAACATGGTAGACAGGCGTGTCTCCACCTTCCTCTTCTCTGCCACCAGTTGGCAGGTCCGTGCTTCCGCCACCTCCTCCAGGCGATGGGCGTACGTTTCCAGCTTACCCATCATGCTATCCAAGAGGCTCACATGGCTGGAAAAGAATGCAGATGTTTAGCATCCTCTTCCAGGAACCATAGGACCACAGTGGAGATGCAACTCCCAAACACAGATCCCAGGAAAACACTTCTCGTCCTTAAGGTGTTCTACTGAAGAACTGCCCGTGGCAGCAGCGAACTGGCAATAGTGCCAAAGACTCCCAGCAGGCCTTCAGCAGAACAGCGATCTCCTCATCACCTTTGTCCCCACACAGGATGGTCGAAGTGGAACTGGTCCCCTGGGGTCTTTGATGCAGCTGATGGTTTCTGAAATCCATTTGGGGCTTGGATAAACAAGCTACATGGCTTTGTCACTCAACGCCTGCCTGTCTAAGTGGCGATGGTACACACCAGTGTGGAAACAAAGTTTAAAATAAACAGTGCATTTGAATTCCAGGACAGTCTAGATATGTGCATAGGTGTTCTAGATCCTCCTAGAAAATTAAACAGTGCAATGGAAATGTAGGTACCCCGACCCGCCGTTTCCCACACCAAGACTGTTTAAAGTACAGCTTCTCTGGGTGATCTTCAAATGGAGAGGCGTTTGGTGCCCAGCTCGCCACAGTTCGCTCCATCCCATGCTTCATGAAAGTGATTTTAAGGAATAAATACTACAGTTTCCCTGACTGCCTGAGTTTGCAGACCTGCTTCATTTTACTTCTTCATTGGCTTCCACCAACATTTGTTAGGGATTCCATTCTTTTTCGGGGGTTGATTTTTTTTGAGACAGAGTTTCTCTGTACCTTTGAAACCTGTACTAGAACTTGCTCTGTAGACCAGGCTAGCCTTGAACTCACAGGCGTGTACCACCACCACCCCAGCTCTCATCCCCCCCTTTAAAAGGAAATATTTTGAGAATAATGCATATATATTTTGATATAAAATCGTTTATGCAGCAGCATAAATGAACACTGAATGCATGCTGTTCAGTAAAGGAGCTGGGGTCAAAAGGGTGCATACTAGCATGATCTGTTAATAAAATCTAGAAAAGCAAAATTATAATCTGTAGGTGGCTGAGAGTTTTAGAGAGAGTTGAGTAGGCAAATGGGGAGGAAAATGAACAAAGGAGGTTCATGTTCTGTCTGCCATTGTAGCAGTGGTCACATGGGCATTGAATATTTGGTGACGCCTATGGAAGTTCACAATACAGTTTGGCTTAAAGAATGAAAACATTGCAGCATGGTGGTGGCGCACACCTTTAATCCTAGCACTCGGGAGGCAAAGGCAGGCAGATCTCTGTGAGTTCAAGGCCAGCCTGGTCTACAGAGTGAGTTCTAGGACACCCAAGGCTACACAGAAAAATCCTGTCTCAAAAAAAACAACAAAAAGAAATGAAAATATTATCATTAATGAAAAGTTATCAACCAGGACATGAGAGAAGCTGGAAGTGAAATGGTGTGGTACTGAGCAGGGGTGAGGTAGTGAGCAGGGGTGAGGTACTGAGCAGGGGTGTGGTGTGTTCAGGGGTGTGGTACTGAGCAGGGGTGTGGTACTGAGCAGGGGTG
>PVIU01023181.1:16717-28038 GCA_004026605.1 Ondatra zibethicus | reverse complement strand
AAGTAGAACCCAGGAGGCCTTGCTCAGACCTCACAAAGCAGAAACACTGCTGTGAGAACTGGGGCCTCCAAATGACTCTGGTGTACTCTCAAGTTTTACAAATGTTAATGTAGATCTTGCTGAATATGGCTCCATGGTACATGATTTTCACGAAAAAGTTCTTTAAAACAAGATGAAATATATTGTCAACTTGTAATTTTTGGAAGAAAGAATGTTAAAAAAATAAACCTTAACTAAGATTTTAGTATCACTATATTTTTCATAAAGGAAAAGATCCTTGATCTCTCTCTCTATCCTTCCTCCCTCCCCCCCCCTCTCTCTCTCACACACACACAGTAAGAAAGGCTTAATCTTAGAATTAAGGACAGGCCTGTCTGCTCATTGAATTTGCTGTGTGAAGAACACACTCCAGTGTTATTTTTTTTCTTTACTCTGTTAATTGATAAAAACCCTCTCATGAGATAGGAAGTGTTCATGGCCAGTGATCTGGAAGAGCATTAGAAGTTTCTGGTGGCCAAAGTAACTACAACTGTCTAGGACATCTCCCAGGCCCTTGTTCACCTGGCCAAGAGATGGAGAAAGTACTCCAGGCTGAAGAATCACCATACTCCTGACCCCACCCAGAGAATCTGTTCTCCGCTTACTGAATGTATAATTTGTCCTCATACCTCCAACTTGAACATGGGCATGTAACTGGCAATTTGTCAGTGTTAGGCACAGTGCACCCCTACCCCTAGAGAAAATTCTAGCGGTTGACCAGCACCTGAACCCCATAAAAGGGCAGTTAGTGGGCTTTCCCACAGAACAAGGCCCCTCACCTCCACAGCCCCAGAGTTGAGCAAACAGCTGGGTGTGCAAGGAGACCACCTGGATTGGGTGGTCGCAGATGAGCTCAGCCAGAGCTGTGACTCTCCACTGTCCACACAGGTTTTGGTAATGGCCATGGGCTGGCATTGGTTCTGGGAGAAGGTAGCAGTCTTCCTCCCAAGGACGCGTCCGACAGTCTTGTCCCTCCTTTTCCTCTGTGACCTTTAAAGTCCAGTGATGCAGAATTCCAAAGACTGTCTCACACCTTATCCCTTGCAAGAGAGGTAGAAATTATATAATTTTAAGGGTGTGTGTTTTTCTGGGGAGAGTGGGTTAGTGAGATTGTATCTATCTGTGTAGGGGTCAGATAAGTGGGTATATTCTTATAATAAAGTGAAATAAAGGTGTGTGTCTAGGAAAGCCCTGCCCTCCCCTGCCCTAGGAAACTGTATTTGCAACTTCAAGCACACACACCTGTGTTCCCTTCTGTGCCAATTCTACATTCTACCTGGGCCGTTAAAAGCAGAAACTGTATTCCACTAGAAAAAATGAGTGAGAGACATTGAAACACTCAGCCCTAAATGGGAGGTCTCCATCAAATCCCTTCCCTAAAGCTCAGGGAATCCAGCAGAAGAGGAGAAGAAAAGAATGTAAGAGCCAGAGGACATAAAGGAAATAAGGCCTTTTAAACCCATAAGGACCAAGCACACATGAACTCACAGAGACAGAGGCAGCATGAAGAGGACTGGTAAGGCTCCACACCAGACGAGACCCTAGAGATGAAAGGAGAAGTGGACACAAGCCCCACCCCTAACCCAGAAGCTCTCTCCAATTGATAAACACTTGCAAATAAAAATTTAGCTTTCTTCAAGGAAGTCTCATTAGGGAAACAAACTACTCTTAAGGGTAGGCTGAATGCCCAGCAGTAGATGCTAACAGGAAATGACCTCACTGGCATCTTTGAAATCTTTGAAGGTTCCTTGTCTCATAATGCTGTGTCAGGACTTTTCCCTTTCTTTTCTTTTGCAATTTCACCCCCCCAATCTTTCTCAATCTCTTTTATTTACACTATAGGTCCTTTGCATATCTATTGTGGCTTCTGGGTCTCTGTTTTGATGGGATTCTTGAGTGTGTGAATGAGTGAATCTGTGTCTACATCTGTTTCTTATATCTTTTTCTGGGCACTTTTGCTTCTATTTGCTTTATCCTACTATTATGTGTTTGTTTTATTTTATTTTATTTCATTATTAATCCTTTGATGCCTGTTTGTTTTTCTAATGAGAGACAGAATGAGGATGGATCAAGATGGGAGGGGAAAGAGGAGGAACTGGGAGATGTACGGGGAGGGGAAACTGTAATCAAGATAGAACTTATGAAAAAAATTCATTTTCAATAAAAGAAAAAGGGAAAAGGATCATTTCCCTTAATTAATGGTAAGAGTCATTGCCTTGCCATGTATTTTTGTTTTCTCCTGAGGCAGGGGGAGTTATTTTCCACCCGTGAGTTAACCAGGGCTAAATAGTAAGATACTGATGCGTCAAATGGTTCGACTGGTCCTTTTACTACAGCTAGTATTAGTGAGGACTGAAGGATTCTTCTTAGCTGTCATCTCCCTTAAGTGTTGAGCCAATGCTCTCTATATTCTTCCTAATTGCTAGGAAACAGGGCCCTTGAAAAAGCCACATCTCCCTGCATCCCCTCTCACTCTGCTTCCCTCCCAGGGCTTGCAGGCTGTCGTCACCATCCCTCCCATTAAACATGAGACTCATTTGCTTCCTAGCCAGGCTTGGTGCCCCTCAAGGCCCCAGTTTGAAGAATCTGGGCCAATGTTCTTCACCCCCACCTCTGGGGAAAGCACAGGCCAATGCCCTCCTCAAAGATTAAGCCTATTATGGGGGATGAGGCTAGCAGCTGACAGCCAGGGAAAGTGGGGGATTTGGGTCATGAAATCACAGTGAAGAATTTAGGTCCCTCCATCTACTGAGAGAATTAATGCAGATTATTGGTAATAGGAATAATGGCAGGTGGCATTTGCTAAGTGCATAATGTATGCTAGGCACTGTGCTCAGAGCTTACATAAGTTATCTACTGTACAACCTGGAGGGGCATTTCATCCATATTTTATAGATAAGGAAAGCGAGGTAGAGAAGCATTAAGTATAGCTAGTTGACAGTCATGGGTTAGTAAACAGTGAGAAAAAGATGTTTGCAGGCAGCCAAATAGCTCTATGGCCAATTTTACTTTATTGTTTTCCTGCCTGAACTAAAAATGGTCTGGAACTCTGAGAGCTTAAACCTAAAGTGGTAGAACAAGAGGCTGAATGAGCTCCCAAAGCCTTGGTTTCTGGTAACAAAGGCACAGTATGGAACCCCACTCAGTGCTATGAGACTGATCTGCTAGGTTAGGGAGAGCAGGCTCTGTACTGTTGGTGCGACCTGCCTCCACCCTGTCTCCTGCCGCAGAAGTGTCTACTGAGGATACCTGCACACAGCAGTGTCTGTACACGGCATGTACCAAAGGCATAGAGCTGCTTCCTGGAGAAGTTTTGCCTTGACTTGGCCCCAGGAAAACAAAGCTAAAGGTGTTCTCATTGCTGTGGCCACATTTGTTTTTCAGTATTATTTTTTATTTAAATCATAATTAAAGTCTCTTCTAAGATACTAGCAAGGAGTTTCCTGAATGTGCTTGGAGTAAAGCCCACATTTGTGGCTGTTTTCATTATGATGCTGACACCTTCCAAACCCAAAGGTGGCCTAGTAAGGGAGCATGGAGCACTAAGACCAGATCTGTCCCTGGCTAGCTGTGTGATATCATGTAAGGGGTTCTTCTCGAATGCAAAATGGTAGTGAATGACAGTTCACCCTAATCCTCCCTAAACTGAGGAATTATGAGACATGAAGGTGTGCCCCAGAGTAAGGGTGCTTGCTGCTTCTTTCTCTTATGGCCTCCTGCTTCTCCCAGCTCTGTGCTCTACTTCTTTATCTTTCTCCCATGTCAAAAGACCAAATCAAAAAGCTAGCTTGGCTTTGAAGCCCTTGTGAGCTCCCCATGGTGTGAGTATGAGCCCTTGGTTCTGCCCCTGGACCATAACACTGGTTATGGCTCTTCCTGTGTCTAATCCTCCAGTGCAGCTAGAAAAAAGCTATGAAAAGAAAGACAGAAAAAAAAACCTCAGCTTTTCAAAGGGACTGTATTTTTAGAATTTTGTGTTTTCTTTTTAGTCATAATCCCATGAGCGACACAGCAGCTTATCTCCCTGATAGAGGACAATGGATATTTAAATATAAAATATGTACAGCCACAATATCCATTGAAAAGAGATTTCCCTTCTGTGAAGCCTTTGCGTTGAGGATTCAAAAGACTGATCCATGACAGTTTTGTATTTTCCTGGTCCCATTCTACATGTTTTCAAAGCCAAGGGGTAACTTACTTTTGTAGAAGATAGACACTGTGGAGTTCATTAAGCATTTCATATCTTATAACAAAGGATTTTCTACAGTATACTTGTGATTCAAACTCCTCATGAAGCTTTAGGAGGATTTTTGAATTGCTTTGCTAATTAGATTTAAAATTCCCTTCAGTGTCTCCATTGCAAATGCAACCAGCTTCTCCTAGTGTTGAGATATGCCCTGCAGACAGATCAGCCAGGTAGGCAGCAAGGCCAGTCCTTGGTTATGAAAATGGACTTGTGAGACCTGAAGCCAGTGTTCAAGGTAGGCTCAGGAATCTTAGCACCCACCTACAAGATTTCTAATCAAAGGAGGTCAGGAGAGGACCAGAAAGAAAAGGCATCTGAGATATAGGGCTGAATCCATCAGGAGAGGCCACACCACTCTATTGTGGTACAGGAGCAGACAGCCCTACACCTCTGAGTCTTAGCACAGCAAAAAACGTCTAACCCGTGATGGTGATGAAGGAGGGCCCCAGTCACTTAGAGCCACAAGCTCATTTACATATATACCTGTATCAGCTGGCTGGGACACAGAAGAATGAAATGGCAGACAGGGATTTTTTAGTACCTCGGTCTAGCGAAATACTTCCTCTTGCATTTCATTGGCCAGAGCTAGTCACAAGACACCAGCTAACTGCAAAGTTGCTGGGAAGCATTGTCTTCCTTGTGCCCGGAAGGGAGAAGGAGAAGCCAGGAATTGATACTAAAATTGAATACAACTATGGACTGACTACCTGATAGAGGAGCTGATGTTGTGAAGTAGGTGGTAGAGAAGCCTCCAGAGACTCCGGAGGAACTCCTCACTTCCCCACTTCTCTGGGTTGACAGCTCTGGACACATTACCACACTTAGGCAGAATTCTCAGTAGTCTTAGTTATTCTGGGACATTAACTTTTAAGGGACCCTCCTGATCTACTGTTTTAATATTTTGTAAATTTATAATTTTATCATTTACCATCAACCTTATAATCAGTTTATTCAGTGCAAATGTATAAGCTTTAACTATGAAATCTGCCATTATGTCCACCTTTAAGAAAGTGTAGGGAATTGATTGCTTCCAGCCTTCCTTCGGCAAAGCCAAGCCTGTGAGCATATGCAGCTGGCTTCACAGCCATTTGTGGGACTGGAAGATTTGGGATTGGAGAAGGATGGATAACTTAGTGTTGTTTTTTAAATCAAGGTTCTGAACCATCCGACTCATCCTTGTCCCTCTCGCTTGATCTTAAAAGAGTATTTTGAATGTGGTGCTTTTTCTGCTTCTTATCTTCCTCCTACTCCTGAGCAAGACTTAAGATAACATCGTTCTATCTAACTACATTATTTTCCAAAGGCTCTATCGGAAAGGAAAGGCTCTTTTATTGTGTTGAGTTTATTTCCATTGCCTGTTGAACAAGGACAGCTAAACCTGCCTTATGGAATTGTTATGAGAATTAACAATTTGGGGAAGAGAGAGATTTTGGAGGTGAGTTCCGAACTGTGGAGTCAGACAGCTGACTTGGGCTAGATCTGCTTGCTCTGCTTATCCACCACTCAGAAACAAACAACATAGATGCAAATGTTGGCATTGATCCTAGCACACAGAAAGCCTTACAGTGTCACTATTAATGCCACCTATATTGTCATAAACACTATTACCCACTGCCACATCTGTTATACTACCATCACTAACAGCACCACTATGGTAGGTGTTATTTTAATTTTTAGTGAACCAAATTATATTTATGGAACTAGCATGCTAGAGATACTTTTTACCATAACATCATATGCTTGAGTGTCTAGTCTCTGAACGCTGCCTGACCTCTTCCTCTTGTCACTTCTCTTCTTTTTCGTTTTGTAGTGGCTTCAGGCCGTGCCAACCATGGTAGCAGACTCAATGAGTACCTTTGCTTCTTTATTGATGTTGAAGCTTTCAATGGTGTCATAACTTTCATTATTTTTATGAATTGCAGTGCCGGTGGCAGATATCAAAGCAGTGGTGACGGGAAAGGACTGCCCTCATATGAAAGAGAAAGGTGCCCTTAAACAAAACAAGGTATGATTTCTAGATTGTTATAAATGGCTGTCTGTACAATGCAGTGAGCCATCATAATGATCCCAGCCTTCGCTCATAGAAATGTACATGCATGTATTGGAGGGTTCACCCTGGAACCAACGGCATTGTATGTCGAGTTGTACATCTCAGCTCTCCCTTTTTCTTCCCTGATCCATTCCTCTCCTGTCGTAACGTGCTCACTCCCTCAGCCTGATCACCTTTGTAATGCCTCTTCTCTTTTGTTCCCCTACTTCCTGTCTACTTCCAACCCTAGAAATTACAATGGCTGTTCTCACTCTGCCTTTGTATAAGCCTCTTCTGCTCATCGCCACCCATTCTTTAGGCCTCTTTCACCTCTGCTTCATGGTATTCCTGCTCCCTACACTGCTTCACTAGAGTCTCAGTGAAGCCCAAGACAGGCTGACACCAGCTGACTCAAAGAATGTCATGAAATATTAAGTGCTTTGTACCGTTCAGCATCATAGAAAGTAGAGTATTAAGTATCCAAATGCAGCTTAAAGGAGAGTGGTCCTCAGGAGTACATGCTTAGGTGTCTGTTAACAGTGCTGCTCTCTCCATCCCTTTCTAGTTTACTGCAAGTTATCACCATGGTGGTCCACATTGTTTTATGAGGAAACAAGGAGGGAACACAATCTTGAAAGACAGAAGTGTCCTCTGTTTCTAGGTCAGAGGGTGCATTAAGGAGACAATTCTTTGTTTATACCCGTTGGCATCTTATATACCATCCATTAAAAAGAAAAAAAAATTGGCCGCATGTGGTGATATACACCTCCTAGCCCAAAGGAGGATGAGGCAAGAAAATCATAGCCAACCTGGACTGCATAGCAAGATTGTCTTTCTAAAACAAAACAAAACAAATCTAGATTTACCTGGCTGTTCTAGACATCTGTGTAAATGCCACATGAATCAATAGTTTATTTCTTTGATTCTAAAATCAGTGTCTAAAAGGAATTTAAAAACGTATATATTCTGCTTATCAGTCAAGATTAACATAAGTGGTCCCTGTTTTCTGATTCCAAATGAAGATAAAAGGTCATTACCCAACGACTCTACTCAAAGAAAACTAAAAGTCCTATGAGAGTATTGTTCAGGATGCCAGAAGGGAAAGATACAGGCAAGGATGCTGATTGCAAGATCCTTGCTCCTTGTGACAATTCAACTCAAGTCCATGTGCATTTCTCCATTGCTAAGCCCATCACAGCACAAGCCAAGAAGGTACTCCAGTGACAAGCATAATAATATGGAGGGATGCTGGATGGACTAGAGTCTGGGGGATCTCTTGTAGAGCACCTGTGGGGGTTTCCATGTCAGAGAGATGAGGATTGTGTTGTCCTTAGACTCCAAAGAGCATTATAAACTGTGGCAACAAGTCCTAGGTTTCATGGTTTGCCTCTTGTGAGGCTGACTTCCTTCAACACCAGCAGGGAGTGCCATATGTTCCACATGTCAGGTGTTCCCTCTTTAGTCTCAGAGAGCACAGGCTCTGCTCAGCTCCAGAGAGGTTCCTTCTTATGTAGCACTTGAACTGAGCAGGAAATCATGTGAAGAAACTGAGAACACAAGAGTCTAACCCAGAAGGCTGGGGGTGCTGGCTGGCAGTAGAGCAGTCTACCAGGACTTGAACGTGCTGACTAGGCACCGGGAATTCTGTAAAATACTTTCAGAGACGTTTTCTACGTTAACCCCAGTTTGTGAGGGTCTTGAGGGCTGTCATTCTCCTCCATACATTAAGAAGCTGAACGAAGGAACAAGTTTCGTGAGAGACGCTGCGGTAGTAAGTCAAGTGGGAAGTGATCTATGAAGACACCTCATGTCAACTTTGAGCATACAGATGCTTATGCACACACATGTATACACACCAGAAAGCACATACATGTGATCCCAAACATGTGAACACTCATGCATACACAGATACTCATACATGCCACACACATGAAAAAAACAAAGCCCAATTGTCTTGCTCTATTAGCATAAATTATCAGTGTAAAGACCTGGCTCTCGTTTCCTGTTACCTAATATGTCCCCAAAAAAGAAATTAGAAGTATGTCTCCTCTTACCCTAAAATGCGGGGTGGGCGAGACAGCCTACAGAAACACAGCAATCATTTGAATCAGAGCTCTGCTTTCTCGTTAGGTTGTGTAAATCATTTGCCTCTTACAGAATGACACATTTGTAGAGCTTGTCGGATTGGAAAGTTATAACTATGATTTAAAATAGAAAAAGTCAACATTCTACAAGTGGTGTTTAAATGAATTGGTTCTGTCAGAATGGAAATGATAAGGACTAGAAACTTAGATTGAGGTAAAAGCAGTTGTGTCAGAGAAAGAAAAGGTGAAAATAAAATAAAAACATTAGCTTCTTCATCACTATGCAAAGACTGCTGTGTGTTACTGAAGATCGTAGTAGGAAGAGTCTATTGCATGGTAAAGCAACTGGATAAGTGGAACGAATGGAAGCTAGAATAAAGAGGCAGAGAGAAACAATTGCCCTGCTCACATTTAAAAAGAAGGCAAAAGAGGAGGGGGAGAGAGGGAGCAGGAAGGAACAGAACAGACAGCTAGTGTTACCAACGTGCTTGTGTTTATCTAAATGCATCACTGATAACTTTCAGCACAGTCCAAGTGCATCAATGAAGAAACAACAGTTTTCAAACTGATTTTTATACAAAAGCTGATCAAAGCGTACTTATTTAATATACGTTGTAAAGGCTCAAGCAAACTTACTTGGAAAAAAAAAAGACAGGACAGGCTCCAAAGCTACAGAGAAACCCTGTCTCGAAACACACACACGCACACCCACACACCCCCCACACACACAAAGAAATAAAACAAAAATAACACCATAGCTCAAGAAACAGAGACCTATACAGAATAAGGGAAAGGATTGGCCTTATTTTTTTTTCCTAAGGACGAAGAGCAATGCCATGGGACGGAGGCTGGCCCTCTGGGGTCTGGGACCTTAGCTGTGGGGAGCTTCCAGGGCTTGACAGCATGTGTGTCCAAAGGGCTGTGTTGGGGTCTTCTAGCAGGTTCTGGATAGAGAACAAAATGTCCTGACCTCATACAGGGCAGACCATTGTGTCCTTATGGGTGTCCAGGCAGATGTTGCCCTAGATGCCCACGTCTGGATGGTAGCAGGGTGTGAGGAGCACTGTGGGTGGTAATAAAGCTAACAACTGGAACATGGAGGTTATACCTCAGGTCTTCACAGCTGGCACAGTGCTTCATGGATGGTCCCTATCCATCTGGAAAGGTCATCTGATTCAGGGAACACAGAAGTTGCTTTGTCACCAGACATTCTGTGAATCATCAGCTCCTGCTGTGGCCTCTTGCCCACAGAGCCTCAGGTGGCACCCCATTTGTGGACACTGGCAGTGGGAGGGTAGTGATTTGGGGAGGCCATCTCTGAGCTGCTATCATGGCAACAGGAACATGGAGAATGCACAACAACTACAAATGTATTTTATGTTAAATTAGGAATTATATGTTATCTGTAAGAACTCTACTTTCAATGTAAGTTCAAAGTAATGAGATGGAGAAAGACATACCAATTCTAGCCAAAAGAAAGCTGGGGTATCTCTTTTAACCTTATACAGATCAGAAGAGAGGATATTATCAAGGAGCTGTTTCTCCCAGAAGACGCAACAGTCTTACCTTACACACACGTGAACTTAACAAGAAGTATCAAAATACGTGAGTCTGGAAACTCAGAGCAAAAGGGGACCTCAATGCTGAGGATGCCCTACCTCAATAACCAATAGAGATCAAGCAAGATGGCAATCAAATCAATACTGGTGCTCTTATCAGCACCATCAATCAACTTGATCTAATTGATGTCAATAGAATAATCCAGCCAGAAGCACAATGCATGTTCGTCTTGAGCTCACAAAAACATTCAATAAAATCCACATTGGGGCATAGAAATCTTTTGTTTGGTTTTCACCGTGATAAAAAGGAAACACTTTATTTTCTCAGAACAATAATCCCACAAAGCATATTCTTGGGTCACAGGACATTTAAAGTAGAAACCAAGAGCAAAGTGAGAGTGGAAATGCAAATGTTTGGAAATTTAACAACATGCTTCTAAACAACCAATAATTTAAAGTCATAAGAGAAATTATGTGTATCAAGTTATATAAAATTAAAAAAGCAAGTTCTGCGGGATGCAGTGAAAGTGGCATTTATAAGGACAATTATATTAAGTATTTAGGAGAAAAGCAAACTCTGAAATCATTAATGTCCCTATCGTAAAACACTAAAAAAGCGGAGAAATTTAATTAGAAATAAATGGATAGAAATTAGAGAGGAGATAATGAAACTGAAAACGGGAGAAAACGCAACAAAACCCAAACTGAAAAGATAAAGAAAATTGGTTATTCTATAGCCTGACGGAAAGAGAAGTAGAGAAAGGAGAAAACCCAGGTCACCCACATGGACACAGATGTGGACATGGGATCTCAAGAACACATTGCACAGAAGGTTTGAGAGGCTCACCTTTGCAAAGAGGGAAGTCTCTGTGCTGCACGGATAAAAAACAGCTTTTCTTCCTTTTAAACTAGAAAGTCAAGTGCATGGGTATGCAGGTGACCTGATGGGAAATCTACTACTATATCTATGGTTATACTTAACATCCACATGTATTCCAAACAATATCATGTATCTTCCATGAATACACTTCCCCCTTAATGTGACTGGGTAGATGGAGAACCCACATAGTTATGTGAGCTCTGGGAGAAACGGCCAATGTTAAGTTACCCAAAGCAATATAAAATGGCAGCCAACACTGTACACTGAAGAGACGTTGTAGAAATCTCTGTCTCATACTGCCAGCCCATCATTTACCCATGGGAAAATGCATATTCAGATGCCTCCTTATGCTCCGAATGTCTCCTGATTCTGAGTGCCTTGCCCCAGAGTTAGAGTACCAAGTGCAAGACACTGAGTTCAGAGGCCTCAGCAGGTGGGGGAGTGTTTAGCAATCTCCTGTTCCCTCTTTCCCCACAGCTAGGCC
>PVIU01023181.1:0-16617 GCA_004026605.1 Ondatra zibethicus | reverse complement strand
CATTTCCTGCCTGTATTTATCAGGAATCTAGGTCATGACAGCTCAGATCCTTCACATCCTGACAAGTATATGCATGCCAAAGGAGGGCAAAGCCCAAGGTCACTGTGTTCTTTCCTGTGTGCCTTCTTGGTCTTTGCACATCCCAGCTCCAACTCCCTGGTTGCCAGTGGCTTCAGCACCTGGGCAGGAGCATGCGTGTTGGCTGTGTGCTGCTCACACCAGCTCTTGTCACGGTTGGTACACAAGGTTGAGCAGAAAGACCTTGGTGAAATTCACATTGTCCTATTATTTGTGAAGGGACATCCTTGTAGCTAGAGTTTCAAAGAAAAGCCGTCCCTCCTTTCCATCCTCACGTTCACGTATGAGTCAGAGTCCTCCTAATAAATGGCTTCTCCATTACCACAACTGTGATCAATAGAGACATTTCTCCTGCCTTTGTTCATGTAACATCAGATCCTCCTTCATAATTATTTTACTATTTGTGATTTCCTTAATACCCAAAGGAGCAGGAGGGATTTAATTTCTCATAACTTTCTTATAAGAAATAATATGTAACTTTGGCTTGCTTGGGTAATTTTAAAATTATTCCCAGGAGTGGGATTCATGGTTGCTGATATGTGTTGTTTCGTTGATTTTTTTTTAAAGATGGCATCAACTTATGGCACCACTAGTATGACTACTGCCATTTTGATTATAAATTTAAAGGCCTAGAAATAGTTATCCAAACAGGTGCCAAACTCGATGGAAAATGTGCTTGCTTACTTGCTTGATTGTTGCATAACTTCGCTGAAGCCTGAATGAAGGCTGAGGAAGAAAGTGAATAAGAAATGAAGAGAGGAGTTTATGCAGATGTGCATTCATGATTCAGCGTCCTTTCCCCCCAGGGTTTCTATTTCTGGCAGAGTGAGGGGACCCTTTGAATGTGAGATGCATGGCAGTCTAGGCTCAAAGCAGAACTGTCCCCTCCTAGTGAGAGGACAACTGAAGGTGAGCCAGACAGAGAATTCCAGGAGAGCCAGAATAGCTTGACAGGAGGCTGTGTTCAGAGTGGGTCCAGCTAACACAAGGTCTTTAGGGTTTTCTTTTGGAAGAATTCTTTAATTCATCTGAAATATTCTTTCTGAGGCATTGTGATGTGAGTCACTTGCCAAAGGCAAATCCTCTCACACATAATCAAGGTAGAGAATGATGTGGAGAGGTCTGGCTTCATAAAGAAAAAATGCTTTATGCTCAGTTTCTCAGCAGAGCTGCTCCCAGATCATAAAATGACAGAGGTCATACATAATCAGTGGTGCCAACAAAGGTGCGAAGAAAACATGCAAGAGCATGCATTGCCACAGTGCAGAGTGCTGGTATGGGTACACTTGACCCATCCCCTCCAGGTTAGGATCTGAGGGTTTCTGATATGGGCTATTGACTGTTACCTTCCAGAGGCTCTACTCTGCCAACTTTTCAAACCACTGGAGTGACTGTGGTACCCTATATGGGTATGGCACTCAGTCTAAGAAGTGTTTAGTATAACATATGTATTTGATAGGATACTAGGTGTTTCAACCAAATTTATCCAGCCACAAAAAAAAAAAAAAGTGTAAGTGTCCTTTAATCCTTGGCACCGTTGGTCTGGCCCATTGAGTAAGTGCATATCAGTGACTGAGTCTGTCTTTCAACGCTGGCCTCTATGTTCCTCTTCTATATCCTACAGCCTCTAGTGGACACATCTTGGATTCATGTATCCTTTGCTTATGGTGGTACAAATATCCAAGAATAAGTATCAAGACAGGCATTTACCTATAAGTCTCATTGCCTCTGGAATATCATCTATATTTTGTCCGATAGAGGTGTCTTGTAGGAGTGACTAAGATTGATCAGCCCTTAATGCTGCTAATTAAAGAGTTTACTACCTATCTTTTGGAAGGGAGATACACAGCACTGGCCATGTGCCAGCCGTCTCTTAAAACCGTGCCCCATAAAAAGGCAATGATAAGGCTTGATGTCTTCTTATGAAAGTGAGATGACTCATGCAGGCCTGTGCGGAATCCAGAGAAGGATTCATATTGGAAACCTGGAGAAACGCATCCTCTTCTCCTACCAGCCTCATGGATGCTCTTTTTCTCCCAACAGAAGACAAGCCATGTTCCATGTTTAAGCTCAGTCATTTGTAGTATTAAGAACTCCTGTTTTGTTTACTGTGCTGTTTTCTCTGTTCTCTCATAGGAGGTGCTTGAGCTTGCTTTCTCCATATTGTATGACTCAAATTGCCAACTGAATTTTATTGCTCCTGACAAGCATGAGGTAAGGGGTCTTGGTACAAGTTAACTTATGAGAGAAAAATAAGAAGGAAAGATTCTAGCAAGGAAGAAATGTCACTTCTCTTTGAATACTGCTTGAGGAAATCATGAATAAAAGGGTGTCTGTTGACATGGAGCATAAACCTAAACAACCACCAGCTACAACAGCTCAGAATTCTTAGCAGCTGGATCAGCAGCCATGTGTCTTATCCAGCTTTGCTGTAACAAAACGCATGAGGTCACTTGGAGTAAGAGTTTACATTTGATGTCTATTTCCTCAGGTTTGGGTCCCTAGTCAGTTGCATTTAGATGAGTGCACATGCTTGTTTCATGGTGACAAGGAGGCAGAAAGAGAGGAAAGGGCCAGTGTCCCAGTATCCCCTACTTGGATATGCCCTCCAAATGCCGAACTCTTTCCAATGGGGCCACCTCCTGAAAGTGCCAGTACTTCCTAATAGTTCTCCTTTAACACAGTCTTTGGGGGATGTTCAGAGTCTAAACTGTAGGATGGTCATAAAGTAAATTGATGTACAAATGAGTCAGGCTCAGCAAGGGCTCAGCTAATCTGGAGGAAGAGGCAGCCCTGGCTAGGGCTTTGATGCACATTGAATACTTAATCTTTGCTCTAGAGCTTCCCCAGATAAAATGGTGTCTCTATTCGTGGACCATCTGATGAAGTAGTTTCTCTACCAAGTCTCTTCAAGCTATTTTAAGAGTTTCAGGGCTGTCTCTGCTGTTGAAATTTTATTTCCAAGATGCTTTTATTCCTTTTTGACATCTTGTTATATGTATAATTTGTTCCTCTTCTTGAAGCACACTGTCAGCTATATTTAAAATATTTAGCATAAGTCTAGGAAAATGCATTTGTAAAATAAAGTAGCAGTTATGGTTGATTTAACTTTTTCTCTTGTAAATTAGACCCCAGCATCACGCTTGAAACTTTATTTTTAGGTAATACCATTCAAATTTTTGTTTTGCATGTAACTGCACAAACAGCTCTTAGAAGGAAAGGAACATTTTAATAGAATCTGACTTTTGTTCTCATTTCCCTGAGGAGAGTCAGTTCATTTAAAAGGTATTTAGTGTCTGGTTTTCAATGGTTTGAAGGTTTTGAATAAAATTATCCACCCCAAAGAAAGAGGAAAGATTAGACACAAATCCTGCATTTAGAATGGTGCTTAAATATAATTCTGTGTCACTTGACATTTAGTTTGCAGAAGGGTAAGACTTTGTCTTCATCTGTCTGAAAATAGATACATAGCCTCCCATTTCTGTTTTTAAATAATGTCGCAGTTATGAACATGCCAACATAGCCAAGATATATAAGAGACATAGAAAACGACCAAAAATAGAAAAAGTTGGGCTGTTACTTAAGTCAGTTCCAAGCTCTTTTCCCCAGTATGTGTATTAATTCCAGATATGGAGAAATGCTTTGGGATTGCCAAAAGTATATGTGTGTATTTTAACATAGCTACCACTTCTTATAGATTCTGTATGCTCGTGAGCACTTTTCAATTTCTTCAAAATAATTTTCTTCTCATAATTGCTACATAAAATAGAAGAATGTTCTGTTACATATGCATCATTTATCAAGTAGTGGGAAAGAGGCCTCCCCAAACCGAATATTTGACAATGAATGGATGGTAACAGGGGTCTGGAAGGATAGCTTGGTGGGCAAAGCCTTTGCTGTGCAAGTGTAAGGACCTGAGTTCCAATACCTAGGGCCCATGCAAAAGTCAGGCACCGTAACACACATCTCTAATCCCAGGGCTTCTGTGGTATGATGGGAGGAGGAAAATCTCCAGAAGTTCATGGGCCACTAGCCCGGTGTGCACAGCAGGGAACCACAAAAAAGTGATGCTGTCTCTAACAAAGAGCTAAATGAGGACTGCCATTTCCACCCTGTGGTACACACACACACACACACACACACACACACACACACACACACACATAACACGCACACAAAGGCTCTCTCTCTTGCTCTTTAACTGCTACACACACACACAGGCTCTCTCTCTCTTCCTCTTTAACTGCTACACACATGCATACACATACACATGTGTACATGCACATTTGCATTTACACACACAGGATAATTATAGGTACCCTGCACCTCTCCGTACCTGCCCCCATTAAATACAGTACAGATTTATAGTCATTTTGCAGGGCAGCAGTCTCCCTGGGCTGATATCAAGGAGGCAGTAGGCTGCATTCTCTCTCAGAGACTCTCAGAGGGAGACTTGTGTCCTTACCTTTTTTCTACTTCAGAGACCACCTACATCTTTGGCCCCCATCAGTTTCATCAATGACAGCTTGAGTTCTCTCCTCAAATCATTCTCACTTCCTGTTCTGTAGTGAAATCCATTATCTTACCCTCTTCTGATCCTTCCTTCTCTCTGACATTAAGAGCCCTTGGAATTACATTGGATCACCTAGATAATCTAAAATAATCTCTCTGTTATGGTCAACTAGCAACAGCCTTGATTTTTCCTCCTAGCCTAAGATTGCCCAGAGTCCTGGGAGTAGGATGTGGACATCTATGAAAGATGGATGTTCCATCTACCCCAAGCAACATCATCATTACAGTATCACTCTTCCCCAAGTGTCTTGTTGATACTTCTAGTCAGAATCCTAACACATTTCAAACTCAGCTTTTAAATAATATCTGTGACGCTTTCTTTTTTGTTGTCTTGCTTCTGTTTTCAAATTTAGCACCCACAGATGATTGATTGATGCCTAATTCTTGGATCCACTAGAGTTTGCAAAAAGCTATGTCTCAATTCTATCATCCCATTTTTATTTATTAGTGAGATATATAAGGAGAATCAGGTCTCAATAACTGCTTTGCATTCTAAAATTGGAATACATAATGGCAGGACAAATACTTGATTCCTTTGTAAATTTTTAAGATAATAAGAATGTCCTAAAGAAGATCAAGAGGGTTTGTTTGGTGTTTGAGTATCATTTTGAAGTCAAAATTTAAACATCTTTTGTGTCTTTAGATGTCATTGTTGTCTGTATTAGTATCCCGGTTACCCTAAGTTGTTTTATGACTCTTAACAACATGGCCCCATTTCTTTGATAACTTTCTGGCTTTCTGGAAGAACAAGATAGCCCAGGTTCACCTTGTATGTTTCCTGCCTTTTCTCTGTCAAGTCTAGTTACTTTTAATAGTAATTAGTAATTAGCCACCACAATCTTGGTAAAAAGATAAAATTATTACAATTTGGTTATAATTTTTAGGCTTTTTGGAAAATAGAGCTAAAGAGGTTTTTATCATAAAATATGTCATGAAATAGTGCTGGGAATTCCAACTCAAATTCAGTAGTACCAGATTTTTCTTTATTGGATAATGTAATTTTTGATGAAAAGGTCATTGCCTGCTGCTTCTCAAAAAGCAATGTTCCTGTGGGTTAATCTGTACCAGGAAGGTGGCCAAGGCTGGGAAAGCTTTGTTCAAGGGACAATAGTCCCAGGACTTAAGGATCACTGTGACATGCTGCCAGAGCTGTGAAGGCCTTCTGGAGCACAGCACTCAGTGGTACCCACCCCTGGGTGTTTGTCAGAATGGCCTGAGAAGCTCTTTTAAAGTCTCTTTACTCCTGACTGACAGAATTGGTTATCTCCAGGCTGGGAAGTAGGTCCCTATTTCTTTCCTTTTTTTGTGAGCAGATAGCTGGTTAGATATGGTCAGAAAATGACTGAGATATTCATGAACACACTGGTATTTCCAGAAGTGTTTTAGCACCACACTGGAGTCTTAGCTCACACGGCTGAGGTAGAAAGAAGTCTTCACAGCCTACCACTGCTCTCTTCAGGCACGGCTCACACCAATGTCATTGACATGCATATTGGCACAATTTTCATCACATCACACACGGCGGTTGCAGCTATCTATTGCTTCCATTGAAATGCTGCATCACATAATGGGCACAGCCTAAGTAACCATCGAGCGTTTTGGCTCATTACTTATCTGAAATTTCCGCGAATACAGGAAAGGATGGCATCTAGAGCAAATAAATGTTAGGGAGAATTCCAAGCCAGCAAGAAACAGAACGATTATCAGCATAGAGTCCTGTCTGTGTAGGACCAGGGACCACCTATCAGGTGAATGAGCAGCAACCAATATATAGGCAGTTTTTTTTTTTGAAATTTTGTCTCTTTCTCCAAGCACCAATGGTTCTCTTTTGAAGTTAGAGCAGAACTCTACCCTCTGAAGGGGAATCTGCCAAGATTAATGTAGGTCTTCAGATAAATGAGACATGGTTCCTTCTCCCCAGAATTTTATAGTCCACTGAAGAGGCAAAGACTCATTCATTTTATAAAGAGAAAGAAAAAACTTAATAATGTACTCCAGAGTGTTTTCTAAACAAGATGATGTCCGCAGGGATCAACCACTTGAAGCCCTGGGCACTAGAGATCCAGACACGGGAGGTCCAGACAGGCAGTCAACCTGTATCTTCTCAAGATAACCAATGATGTTAGCCACTTTGGTTATCAAACAGTGGGCAGCTGAAGGCTATTTTCTAGTTCTGCTTTGCTAAGGAGTACAAAGGGTACCTTGGCTCCACAGTGAAAGTGAGTTATCAGTGTCTATGCTTAACTATTAGATATGGTAGGAAGGCATTAGCTACTAACCAGGGAACTGTAATGGGTATCAAGAATGATGTGCTGCTAAGTGCAGACATGTTGGTATGCATTCTACCTGCATCTTACAGAGCGCTATCCTACTGCACAGTCAAGGGAATTTGATTCTTTGTGCCCATAAGGAAAGGTTCTTGTAAGAACAAGCTTTGGGAGTTGGGTTGCCTGAGTTACAGTCCTACTCATTCCATTTCCTTCTACATCACTTCATTTCTCTGTGCTTTTGTTCTCTTAACTTTAAAAACATACGAGAATAGAAGTTTCTGCTTCATAGAGAGGATGTGGGTATGAGATGAACACGTAAGACAATCTGGCAAAGCCGTGTACTTAGTTCCAATAACTGCTGGTCCTATATTTGTCCTCAGTGATATTCATTGCCACCTTCTTTCCCACCAGTATTGCATCTGGACAGATGGGCTGAATGCGCTGCTTGGGAAGGACATGATGAGTGACCTGACGCGGAATGACCTAGACACTCTGCTGAGCATGGAGATCAAGCTCCGCCTGTTGGACCTGGAAAACATCCAGATCCCGGATGCTCCTCCACCCATCCCCAAGGAGCCCAGCAACTATGACTTCGTCTATGACTGTAATTGAAGTGGCTGGGCCCGGACACATTCCTCCCAAACTGGAAGATCTAGCTATGAGCAGAGAGGAACGCAAACACACCCACATGTTGGGACCATCCTTTGGTGGTGGGAAGCTGCGGGTCAACCCTTCCTTTGGCCTCATTTTTAGCCCTAGCTTTTTTTTTTTTTTGACTGTTTTTTGGCTTCTCCTTGAATCTACTTCCTGACTCAGTATTTCAGATCACTCCACTGCTACAGCTCACTGGTGGGTCATGAGCAAAAGCCACCACTAGTAAAGTCAAATAATCTCATTCTAACCTGACGAGAGCATATCCTTCTGCCCTTCTTCCTTCTTGCCTGGAGTAGGAAATCCAGTTAGCCCCCACGCTGCCCCAAATTTGCTTACTAAACCATGAAAAATGCCTAAGGCCGGGGTTGGGTAAAATAGCTCTGTTACTGGACAAGAAGACCAAAGGCCACCACCTCCTACCCCTTCTCTCTAGGGTCAGCTCACATCATCAGCTCTCTGTGAGTTGAGATCGCTTTCGCATCTCCTCTCTCTCCCTTGCTGGCCTTGACCTTGCTCTGGTCCACTTTGGTTCCGTGTGTAGCAGCAGCAGCCTCACTCCAGTCCTCTGCAGCCCCAGGTCTCCCAGACAGTCCAGAGCCCATGCCTGCTCCTTGTCTGCACTGTGACCATGACCATGACCAACCTCTCTGTCACACTATGTAGTCTTGGGCCTCCTCTCCTCACCCCAGCCCAGACCTGCCTTCTTCATTTCTTCAAGCTCCCAGCAGCCCCTTAGCAGAAAGCACAAATGAAGTTAGCAGTCCTGCTCCATCTCAAATAGACTAAACCTAACAGCCTCTAAGGCGGCTGGCTGTTGCTATCCAACGGTTCCATGTCCCCTTCTCCTTGGGGCTCCTGCTACGACCCAGGTTCTCCAGGGTGGTCAAGCTGTCAGACATCCAAGTTTACATCGTTGTAATTATTATAGGTCTTTACAATTTACAAGGGTTTGGGATTATTTTGTTTTGTTTTGTTTTTGGCTTTGTTTTTGTATAAAAGAGTCTAACATTTTTTTGCCAAACAGATATATATTTAATGAAAAGAAGAGATACATAAATGTGTGTACTTTCCAGTTTTTTTTAATTATTTTAATCCCAAACATCTTCCTGAGAATAACATTCCCTTAAACATGCTGTGGAATAAAATTAAATGTGATGAGTTGGGGAGCTGGTGTTTTGATTTAGTAATGTGGGTGCTTGCTACTCAGTCTTTAACATCACCTGGGAGCTTGTTAGAGATGCAAAATCAATCAGCCCCTCCAGACTTCTGAACTGGGCTGTGTGAGTGGGTGTTCGTTTGGGAAGACGCATTGATCATCAGCTCTAAGCATAACCCGTATCCTTTCTAGGAAGTATATCCCAACTCACCAAGGAAATGAGACTCACTCTACAAAAATAGGATCTCTTCACTTTGCATTGCTGCCTCCTCAACATACTTTTCCATTATTTCCTCCTTATCATTACATGGTTTATAGAGCCAGTCCAATTAAAGATGCTACTGACACTGAGGGGAACACGTTTAACAATGGAACAAGAATGCAAACCCACACTCCTGAAATCAGTTAAACCAAAACCAAGTAAGTCTAACAGTGAGCTAATAAGTTAATGGTCAGCGCACAATAGAAGATTCTTTGTAGGTCAGCTCCCCTGCAAGCACCCTACGGATCACAAACTCTAAAGGCTGGGAAAGATGACAGAATTCAGTGCAGTGCAGTTAAGCCACTCTGAACTGGCAGCCAAGCTGTAGACACATCCAGGCGACTGCTCTTTATGGCTGTCAAAATGGTCAATTACAGATTGGCCTGGGCTCAAATGACATGGTCCAGAGCATGCCATAAATTGCAAAATCTATAGTTATTCACAGGGGTCATTCTTTCCACCAGAGTGCCCACACCTGAGTGTCAGGTTGACATTTCTTCCATCTTCAGGCTCAGATGTTATTAACACACACGTCCTTCCTTCCAGAATCATCTATTGTTCTACCTGCTGTGTGATGTTAGGTAAAGAAAGTCAATAGATGTATACCACTTTTTACTTGGAGATTGAAGAGATCCATCTGCCCTGTGGCCTGGCTGAGAAGAATTCATTCCCTCATGGTATTCCTACTTTGCTCTATTAAGTAGAAATTTGTTTTTTTCAATTCCATTATCACTAATATTTTTACATATTTGTGGTACAATACAGTGTTTTGAGCCACGTGTACACTGGGTAAAGATAAAGCCTCTCCATTGCTGTAACCTTTTATCTTATCTCCATATTGAATACACCATAAAGTGAAATCCCTCCTAGAGAGCTCGAGATGTGCAACACCTTGTGAACTGTATCCACACTCCTGTGCTGTAGAACCCCAGAATTTATCCCTCCTTTCTAACCACTGTCATTGTGCCCACTGACCAATACATTCTCTGCTCCATGTTCTGCTCTCTCCGGCCCGCAGGACTTAGTCACTATTCTACTCTCAGCAGCTATGGATTTCATGGGGGCTTTCTTTCATCTTCTGTACTTGACCTTATTTCATTTACTGTCTTCCAGTCCCACCCATGATGTTGAAAGTGGCTGTATCTTGTCTTTTTGTGAATGCATAATATTCCATTACCTACACATACTACACTCATCTGTTGGTGGACACTGAAGCTCACTCCGCATCACCTAGCCTTTGTGAATTCTGCTGCAGTAAATGGGAGTGCAGGTTTCCCCGACAAGCTGTCATTTCTTTTTTTGAATATGGTAAGGACACACCTCTTCACACACTGACAACATCCTGAGATTAAGCTGTCATTGTTCTGTATTTATTTTATGGCAAGGTGGGAAAGGGTTGTCACACGTATTCACCCACCTCACCTCTCTTGAGGCTGCTCAAGGCATTTCTCACAGAGAGTGAGCCAAGCACCTCAAGTTCGGGTCTTCTAGCCTCAGTTCTCCTAGCCCAAGCAAGCATGGTCCCTTTAATGCAGAAGAAAAGCAAAAAATACCTGTTTGGCGTGAAGTCCAATTAATCTAAATTTGCTGATATTTTAAGAGCAGAGAAAACCAATGGTTACTTAAACCAAAAATGTGCAGTGCTAAATGTTCTGTGAACTCATGTGCAAATCTTTCAGTTAGCAATGAAACATTTTTGTAAGTCATTTTGTCACATAAACCCAGAAAGTCCCAGCCCAGTGCAGCAATTTTTGTCTATTTCAAGGTGAAACATTAGTAAAGAATATACTCGGGTGAGACATGGTGGCGTATGTCTCTAATCCCAGCACTTGGGCAGCCAGACGATCTCTGTGAGATCAAACCTAGTCTGGTCTACATAGCGAGTTCCAGACCAGCCAGGGCTACAGAGATGAGGAGCACACACCTGTAATTCCAGCAGAAGAATCTCACATTCAATGTCAGCCTGGACTACACACTGAAACCCTTCCTCAAAAATTACAAAAGATAAAAAAAAAAAAGCAAACACTGTGGTAATGGAAAATGAGTGGCAGAAAATCCAATTGGGTCTTAAACGAGAAGAGATACTCACCATGGAATAAATGAACCATCTAGGTAAAACAAAGAGTGTAGCGGCAAGAGGCAGGAACACCTGTAGCCACTTGGGAATCTTCAAGCCTCTCTGACTGGTGGATAGGGTACACACTGAAGAGTAATGGTTCTCACCCATCCTAATGCTGCAGCCCTTTAATACAGTTCCTCATGCTGAGGTGACCCCCAACCATAAAATTATTTCATTGTAAATTAATAACTGTAGTTTTGCTACTATTATGAATCATAATGTAAATATCTGACATGCAGGCTATCTGATAGTTGACCCCTGAAGGGGTCGTGGCCCCCAGGTTGAGAACTGCTGCTGTAGCAGAATGAAGTCATAGATGGAGAATTCATGGAGAGAAGTGGCAAGGGACTTTTACTTGAGGACAAAAGAAAATAAGAATGTTGTCTATTTTGGCATTTGGAAATACCGCAAAACATCTATGTCCAGGAAAGACTGGAGTAGAAGAAATTGGAAGCAGACATAACAGCAAAGATGCTATTGAAGTAGTCCCAAGTAAGAACCTTCGGGGCCCAGACTTTCAAATCTACAATTGGAAAATGGAGGGGGATAAAGTCATCAAAGGGGCAGTGTGAACTGGAAGCAGAGACTAATTAAGCAGCAAGCGAGGGAGGGAAAGTACAGACGACTCCTGGGCTTCAGAAATAACACACGAGTAAGCAGATAACAGGACTGGGCCAATAGCTAAAATCAAGAAGAAAGGCAGAATGGGAGATTTTAGGAAAGGATAATGAGATTGTTGTATTTGTTGGACTTCTCCAAAAAGAAAAATAAACTTTGGGTTAAGCTACTTAACCACTGTGAACCTCTTACTAGTTTCTAAAATGGAATTCTCATCTCTTGGGAGTATAAATGAGATGTCTGCAAACTGTCCGTGCTCAAAAAGTAGGTCCCCCCATCTCCCTTCCCACCCTTTCCCCGCCATTCTTCCTCTTTTGTTACTTCCAACCTTCTGAATCTAGGACCTTTATCACTATTGATATGTTTTGAGCAATCCAGCCTGTTTGAGAAGAATTAGAGGGAGAGAGAAAAAAACTGGAAAATTAAAACTCTATATATTTAATAAAAAATCTGAGATAAAACAATAAAACCACAAGTTAAAATAAGTCCAGGAGAAAAGGATGGATGGCATAATCCTATATGCAAATATAATTAGATCTAAATTTTTAAATGTAATTTCATTTCTTCTCAGTGGGACTGTGTAAGTAAAATGATCACTTCAAGCACAATGCTTATTTTTAATTTAGAAAAAAATAAGAATATGCTCAGATAGAGGAGAGAAAGAACTACAATTTTTTAAAAAAAAAACAGATATAAGAGGATATAAGGTTAGTCACTCTATTGAGTAATAAACCTAAATCTGGTCTTCTTGGAAGCCAGAATAAATGAGGAAGCAGATTGGGGTATATTGCTCTCGTGCTTTTAAACAACATTATACTCATAAGGAAATACCTTTTCCAGGCACCAACATTGGGAGAAGTCATTCATTAAAACACCCAATCAATAGATACCTCTTAGCAGGTTGTGTTTGTTACTCGGCTTTGCAGAGTGAAGGATGTGTCCACTGGCCCTCTGAGAAAGAATGAGTTCAGTGACAAAGTGATCCATAAGAGACTGAGGAAAGGAATCTCAAAAGTAGAACCAGCAGCAAAGCTCAGCCCTAGAAAGGTTCACAAATGCATGTGCTGCTGCCAAGGCTGGAAGACAGGTCATTAGCACAGGACAAGGTCATGGGACAAATAGTGCAGAATTCCATGGAATTTCCATGGCCGGTCACTGTCCATAGTGCCCAGAATATGAGGCTATGGTTTCAAGTTGCCTGTCCTAGAGATCTGGAAATAGAGACAAGTCCGTGCGGGGCATGCCTGAAATGACCACGATGTGCACCTGCTGAGCTGGCACAATGAGCATGAGGGGACTGCCTCCATCTGGGAGAAGACTGGCCTGAAAGAATAAGAATGACAAACAGGGATTGCCTGTCAGATGGCCAGGGAAAAAAACACTGTTGATTGCTTTTTGTTGTAGTGGTAAAGGTAAATTGTGGAAGAGTTTATTTGGCTTATTGTTCCAGCAGGAGAATCTGTAATGGTGGGAGAGTCCAGCTGGGTATCCACTAGTGAAGCCAGCAGGGTTTAATGGATAGTTTCAAACTCATAGTCACACAGATGGTGCATGTTAAGTTCAGTGAGCATAAAACAAGACAAAAAGTAATGAATATAGGAAAAGATTTGTGGGGAAGAAAGGGTACTAGTAAGGGTAGGGGATACAAAAGGATGTGGAGGAGAGTAATCAGAATGCATTTTACACACACACACACACACACACACACAGAGAGAGAGAGAGAGAGAGAGAGAGAGAGAGAGAGAGAGAAAACTGTCAAAGAACAAAACTTTTTAAAAAGGTAGATGCAGCGCACAACGCCTGTCTGCGCTCTATGCGCTACCATACATTTCGTGAGCTTAGGGCAAGGGGCTGGAGGATGTAACACACAAAGACACACAGAGACAGCACAGAGAGACAGAGACATGGACCTCTAGTCACTGGTAAGAAGCCCTTTATTCAATAGCACCGTGGAGGCTTATATCCCCAACAGTCAGGTGGGCCGACAGGTGAAAACCTTATCCTCTGATCCTCAAGGCATCATGAAGCAGAGCTGGTAAACAATTTTGAGCTTTCATAACTCAAATCAGAAAGTAAAGATTCTAGCAGGGAAGAGCAGCTGGAGGCCAGGACTCCAAATGATCCCAACAGGTAGATACAGAACTAAGTCCTAAAAGTTGTCCTCTGAGCACATGTACACGATGGCACATATGCACCCACCCATACACAGACACACACAAGACACATACACACAATAATCATAACAATAACAAACTTAGTTTTTAAACGTGTCTATGTTTGTGGAGACCAGAGAAGGATGCTGAATGTCCTGCTCCATCACTCTCTACCTTTTTCCTTTGAGACAGGGTCTCTCATTGAATGTGGAGCTTGGCTGTTGGTAGAGAGTAAGGCCCAGAGAGCTTCCTGTCTCCCCTGCAGTCCTGGGGTTACAGGCCTGCATAGCCTTAAATGGGCACTGGAATCTGAACTCAGGTCCTCATGACTGTGGCAGCAAGCACTCTTATAACCAAGCCAACTCTACAGGCTCTCTTCATTGCATCTTAAAATCCTTTGTCAGAAAGGGTGTGGATCCAGATAGGAAGGGAGATGCTTATGGAAGTGTGTTAACTAGGCAAAGTTATGGAGGTGTTAACTAGGCAAAGATGTGCTACATTTGTTTAGATTGTGAAATATTACTTCAACTATGTAAAGGTGTGTTACTTTTGTTTATGCTATATATGTTTAAAGATGTAAGGATGTGTGTTTAACTATGTAAAGATATGTTGCATCTGTTTCACCTTGCATGCCTAAGGCACCTGATTGGTCTTATAAGGAGCTGAATGGCAAATAGCTAGACAGGAAATGATAGGTGGGACTAACAGGCAGAGAGAATAAATAGGAGGAGAACTCTGGGTTCAAAAAGAGGAGCAACGAGAGAAGAAGGACGAGAGAATGAGGGTGATCCCCAGAGCCAGAAGCAGGAAGCTGTCAACCAGCCAGACCTAAAAAAGCAGTGAAAGTAAGATATACAGAATTAAGTAAGGTAATAAGCCCTGAGGCAAAAGATAGATTAAAAAGAAACAAGTTAATTTAAGTTAAAAGAGCTGGCCACAAATGTGCCTAAGCTAAATCGAGCATTCAAAACTAATAAGTCTTGTGTCATGACTTGGGATCTGGTTGGTGGTCTAGAAGAAAAGGCCTGATACAAGGAAGTGAGGAGGAACTGAGAGGAATAGGGGGAAAAGCACCAAATCAGTATATTGGATATAAAAAACTATTTTCAATAAAAGAAAAAAATACAAGAAAACAAAAAAATAAAAATAAAATCCTCTTCCACACCTCACCATTTCTCTGCATTCACTCATCCTGCTTCATGCTACTTCCCGATACTCAGGACTCTTGACAACGACCTACGGTTGGCACTCACTTAGATCCCCTTAAGTTTAGCTGACCTCAGTTCTGCCATCTTTTACTCATCCTACCTCTCTGATCAGTTCCTCCTGTAGCCTATGGGCAGCTGCACCCCTCTTTACACCCCTCATTTGTCTGTCCCAGATTTCTCAAAGTTTTCATTAGTAAAGAGGACTCCTGCCAATATGGATAATGATTATTAATAGACTCTTAGTCATCATTAATTTAAACTACCATCCACCTACAAAAAATCATTCTCAAGTCAGTCTTTGCTAGAATCATTGAAGAGTCCAAAGATAAAAATGGAAAAACATAGATTCCAAAAATAAAAATGTAAAAATAAAAAATATAATGTTGTAAGCCTAGGAGAATGAGAGCAGACTGTCAACAGCTTTCTCAACAGCTTAAGGATTAACTATTAACAGTGGGTTACTCCACTTTACAAACCATAGCTCTATTTGTGAGGTTGAAGTGGCTCTCTGCAAACTTAGGGTGGCTCTACAAACTGAGAAGCAGCTTTTAGATAACCCCCCTGGTCACTCATGATCAGCAATTGATGTGAGCTGAGTTAACTTTTAAATGATGGGATGTATGTGACTTTTGACTTTTTGGTTTTACATTGTCCCATACCCTTCCCTGCTATGTGAAACTGGCAGTGTCAGGGGAGGTACAGAGCCTTGGTAAACACTGTCAGGGAAGGCCAGGGGAAAACAATGGACTAAATGCAAACACTAGCTTAACTGAAAAACTCTGCTAATGTAAATTACAAAGAAGGGCAATTTGTATCTGAGTTTTACCTTGAGACTGTAAAAATCCTTTTGTTATTGCCTAATGCTTGCTATAAAAGGAGGAGTTCAAAAACTGGCCTTTGCCACAACCTTAAAAGTCCATCTCTGGCTGTGGTCTCGGCTAGCTGATAAGCTTTTTGTGCCCCATGGAGATTTATTCTTTTAATTTTTAATTTTTTTCCTGGAATAAAATCTGCTTCTGATTTATTAGACTTTGGTGGTCTGTCCCCATCTTTGTGTGACCCCCATGGACCCAACACCATGGCACCCAAAACTCAAGTACTTACCAAAATGTCCCCTTTATTATAGACTAATCCAAATACAAACAAGGACATAAGCACATTCATTACATCAGTAACTTTCATTGAACAAAGTCCTTAAGGGCACATGTCAACCTTTAAGTTGATGGTTTTATGCTTGGGAAAAGCTGATTTTCTTAAAGGGTATGTGGTCCTTGGTAGGTCAACCATGGATACCATACATTGGACTTTATAGGTTATTTAAAAGAAAAAGAGAAACCGCCACACTGATTTCCAAAGTGGTTGCACAAGTTTGCATTCCCACCAGCAATGGATGAGAGTTCCCCTTACTCCACATCCTCTCCAGCATAGGGAATCCTTGGTGTTTTTGATTTTGGCCATTCTGACAGGTGTAAGATGGTATCTCAAAGTTGTTTTGATCTGCATTTCCCTGATTGCTAAGGAAGTTGA